>CAEFZX010026996.1:0-27130 GCA_903066825.1 Alfaro cultratus
CAAAGGCATAACAACTTCTGTTCTTGACATCACTTGTTAAAATGTAATTCTGTATACTCTGCGACACCTCCAGGTGCTGCAACCATCTTCTGATGTTACCTATTTCTCTCCTTTTGTACTATTTATTTCTTTATCTTTTTATGTATATTGCATATTATGCACCTCAACTCGAGTTTAGCACAATCTCAATCTCGTTGTAATCTGTGGATGACAATGACAAAATAAATCTTATCTTATCTTAAAATATAAAGTACATCGTAAGAAATTAAAGTAATTATTATTATTATTATAATTTATTCTTGTTAATATGACTTTAAAGCTCTTAATTTTGACTTCCTTTTAGACTTTTTATTTTTTCCTTCATGACAGAAACTTGCTTCCATAGTTTTATAAATCAGGAAATGATGACAATGATCTGGTCTTTATCGGGTTCACGATCTCTTTTCAATTTAACAATAAGAGCAAGAACCACACCACAAATTTGTGACACTTCTTTTAATCAAAGAAAATGAAGACAAAGTCTAAAGCTGGACGGAAAGATAAATTAAGTACATCCTCGGTTCCATATAAGTGGCAAAGTAGCAGTAAGGCGTTGCTAAAGAAATACATTAGATTTATTGATCTTCAATGTGTGTGACAACCCCTATAAAAGCAGACGGCCTGGAGCAAGCAGGTGTGTTAACACAATGTCCAGGGAAGAATATGTAGGCAGATTCACTGCAGGGTCAGAAGGTTCAGTGCTCAAAATATAGCAAAAAAGGACGAGCGCTAGATGTCAAAAGTATAAAGAGGAGCAGATGAGAGACAATATGCCTAGAAACTGAATCCTGACCAAAACTGCTCTTATTACAAAGCCAATGATTCCAAGCACATCACAATATTCACAACATGACGCCTACAAAGAAAAGAATCAGGGGTTCACGGCGGCCCAGTCAAAGTAAAGGACTAATATGACAGAAATAACGTTGAGGGATGAAATGAAAATCTGCAAATCACAAAGACAGAAAAATTCCAAAATTCTGCCAGAACACTGAACACCATCTAGTTAGTGTTGCTGCACTAACTAGATGATTTATCATTTTGTTTGTCGCGTTTACAAATAAAATATAATGCGGATATGTTGAGTTAAAGTTGGAGTACAATAATTCAAAGTATACTATAAATAATTTTTTTTATGTTGTCATTATTTATTGAACCCTAAATGTGATAGCGAATATTATTTTTTTACAATAACTTATCATTCTGCATCTGAAGTGGTGAACATACCTGTGTCCAGCCTGGTTTTGACATGGGCATACTTTTCATTTCTGGGTATCCTTTTCTTCATGTACTGTGTAAAGGAGAGAAGCGAGCTGTTTAATGCTTCATATTAGCTACAAAACATGAAATCAGAGCATTTTGGGGGGGGAAACCTAGCTGCCTATTAAATATGATCAAGCTAACGGTGGGCTACCGTTGATATGGAAACATAACCTAGCTAACTTGTTAGCATGCTTGCTTCGCTACGTTATGCTTTTTCCAGTTCGCCGCTATATTTGCAGTGTGGGAGAGAGATTTAACTCTATGCTTGTTTGTTTAATTAAAAAAACAAGTAACCTCGTATTTTCTGACTTTACCTCGTTTTTGCCGATGCCCCGAGTCAGCGACATATTTTCAAATCGAAATACGAAACAGCAGCTTCCACCTTCAGTAAAGCTAACGTTGATTCGCTGCAAATCTTCCAGAGGCCAATCACAGCATCGCTTTCTCCGCGGAGCAGTCTGACCAGTTGCTAAGCAGCGAAAGACGCTCTGTTTTTATGACGTGCGGCATTCAGGTCCCCTCGGTCTGTAAGGTTCAGAGTTTTCAACCATGATTTTACACATAATATTTCCCTGCAATTAATATTTTCATAACTGTTTAATTAACTTTGTAACTTGGTACCATGATAAAATCACTAAAAATATTATCATAACATTATGTATCTCACTTATTTCAACCAAAGAACACGAAGCATTAGGGGAATAGGGAGCCTTTTTTTCTCTGTTAGAAAACACATTTTTGATTGTATATTTTGTTTAATGAAAAATATACAGGTGCGTGTATTCCAGTTAAATCACCAGAGAACTAAAAAACAGTATTAAATGCATCTTTTGATATATCTTTATATGTCTCTCGATCTTTTATAACTATTTGAAGAATCTAACTTAATGAGTTGAACAACATTTAATCTCCCTTTGGGATTAATAAAATATATTTTAAATGAATAGTTGTTGTTTTTTTTCATTGAAAGAACCTAATAAACAGTGTTAAAAATATTAGTACAATTAAGTGACAATACAAGAGCTGTCACAGTAGTTTTAAGTGAAACTAAGGACTTCAGTTTTGTGCAATTGCATGTTTTGTTCGGGCACGGAAATTTCCCACTTTCAAATAGATACTGCGAACGAATCTTTTCAACTAACTCGACATAAAGCAGCCCGGCGCCAGGCATTTGTTTTGGATTTAAATCTCTGATTTGAGGGGGACAACAAGAATTTTGTAACACATGAAAATTCTTCACATTCTGAATTGATCAGCGCGGAGATTCCTTGACTCCCTTTAAAGGCATCACGTTTCTCCCTCTCTGGGCTCGACCTGTCAGGTCTGACGCGGTCATTGTGGGTGCAGCGTTGACAGTCATGGAGGAGCGGCGCAGCGGGTCCGTTCAAATCACCAGATAACGTCAGTTATTGTCTCAAAATGGGATCCGTTCTGGTGAGTGGCCCCTGTTCGGGTGTGTTTCTGTCCGGTTCGTGAGTAGTGAAGCGCGGACACGGAGGACTCTCGCCGGTGGCGGGCAGGAACGTTGCTAGCAGCTCTGTCAGCGCTAAGACGATTTCCAGACAGGAGCTGCCAGAAACACCTTTATAAGTCCACGGAACTTCCGCTTTTACTTTCTCGTGCATGATAATCACTTTAATGTGACCGATAGGAAAGCCTCCGCCATGTGTTCAAATAGAAACAAACAGCATGTTATGAATTAAAATAGTGTTAACACAAGAAGGCTGAACAGCAAGTGAAGCGAAATATAATTGGTTTATATTTGGTTTAACTATGAGCTGCAGACATTCTATCAATCCTTGAATAACAAATTCTCTACAGATTTAATATCTACACATAGAACTGACAGGTGTTCAGAAGAGTTGTTAAGAATGGCAGTCACAGAGTATGATGCCACCACTGCCATGCTTCAGTGAGGGCAGGGTGTTTACACTTTGGTGTTTCTGATGTGCCAAACATATATTTTGGAATTGTGAGCCAGAAGTTTAAAATGTTTTTAGGCAAAGTTTTGGGAGGTGTGGACTCAATATTGGTTTAAAGTTGTGAATACTTACCCAATCAGATTATTGCTGTTTTAGAATTAAGATTTTTGTTTGCTTGTTTTTTTCTGTTGAATTATACAAAGAAAATCTGGGCCAAAGTCAAATTTTCTGTTGTCATTTTTTTTAAGTCCCTGAAACTTGATTTTGAACACCGGTGTGTACACTTCTGAGTGAAACGGTACAACGCTGAACCGGGGAAATGCACATTTTAATAAAGAAAGGGGGAAAAAAAAACAGTCAGAATTTGATATTTCTGCCCCTGGTCTTTGTCTTCACAGGACGATCCGTCTCTAGAGAGACACTTCAGGGGACATAAAGATGTTGTCACCTGTGCAGACTTCAATCCAAACCAAAACCAGCTGGGTAAATGCTTGTACTAATAGACTTGCAAACCATTACATGCTTTACTGTATTCAAATTTAATTCCTTTTTTTTTTTATCTCTGTCTATAGCCTGGTTGATGTAAAATAACTTACCACAGTATAGCATGGCTAATCCTCTGACTCAAGTGGTATTCAATGAATCTAATTAAATTATATTCAAGTACTATTCAATAGTATTTTACATAGGGGTTGTCCACAGTGTGGCACAGGGGCCATTTGTGGACAGGAATGATTTTGTGTGGCCCTCAACGACAGTTCAAGAACGGCATAAATTTGATTTGGCAGCTCCGATGGTTTATGGGGACACACAAATGTGAAATGTAAATAGTGGTCTGTTATCAATCACATTTTTCCTTTTAATGTAATTTGACAATAAATAGGACCACAAACAGACTTGGGAACCCCCATTTATTAAACACGGCTAAATGAAGTAAGAGAGAGAAAGACTCTTTTCATTTTTCTGACGACTTCCAGATACATTTTCTACAGAAATCCGACTGCTTTGTTTTGTTAAAATGTAGTCTTTTTAGTTTATTGTTGAGAAGGTATAAAGAAAAAAATATAGTTTCTGCAATGTTACAGATGAGTATTATAATTCAGTTTTTACTTTCAGCTTGACATTTTCATCCCCCATGACAAGTAGCCTGGACACCACCGCTCTATGTCCATGGTTTACCACATTCTGAAATTCTTTAATGCTAAGGAGCGATGATGAGAAATCGTTAAAAAAAAAAAAAAATAATCAAAACATTAAAGACTCCCCCACTCACCTCCTTCAGACTAGCCAGCAACATATTTTATATATATAGTATTTTTATAACTGAAGGTAACATAGTTATTTGATTGTGCTACAATGTAGCACAATAAGCCTGAAAAATACTTAGTGCTGCCCCTTTAATTAACTCATCATTAGTTAGTTTGGTCACCTGTAGTTTTTCATGGAGTTTTTCTGCATTTCCCACAAAGTTCTGGATGTTCTGGAAAAGTATGGAATTTGCTTTTACCAGTTTGTTGGTCTAAAGTGGCCACCTGATGTCTGTGGTTAATTTGTTTTGTCAGCTTTGTCTTATATTTTTAAAGCATAGTTAAATTCCCCAGATTAAAAAAGGTTTTGGGTTAATTTTCCATGAAATCCAGGTTATAACGCTGACTGTTTTCTTCAAAGCTGTGTATGTATGTGCGAGTATTTTCCTGATTACGTTTTCCGTTGTTCTTCCTCTAGCTACAGGATCAGTGGATAGGACCCTGATGATCTGGAACCTGGCCCCGAAGGCCAGGGCCTTTCGTTTTGTCGGGCACCAGGACTCCGTCACGGGGCTGCAGTTCTCCCCGTCCGGGCGTCTGCTGGCTTCTTCGTCCAAAGACAGAACGGTTCGATTGTGGACACTTTCCCGGTAAGCCAGATAGCTGACGATTTTATCTGCACAGTTTGTTTCTCACATTTAGAATGGGGGATCTAAAATCTTGGTACATGAATGTTCAATTTGGACTTTAAAGCAGATTTGACTTCTTGATCTTTTTGAGTGTTTTGGATAGAAAAGGAGAGTCCTCTGTGTTGAAAGGCCACAGCGGCGCAGTGCGCAGTGTGTCCTTCTCCCATGATGGCCACAGCCTGGTCACTGCGTCTGATGACAAGTCGGTCATAGTGTGGAGCGTCCCACGGCGGCGTTACGTCTACTCCCTCAGCCAGCACACTAACTGGGTCCGCTGTGCCAGGTATGGAAGTGTCGACCTTCTCCGTTGTTCATTCCTGGCTGGGTTTTAGCCGAGTTGAGTGTGTTTCCATTGACGGTGTGTTCCTCACTATTCATAGCTGTGTTTCCATTACAAATGTGCACAACTTTGTCAATATTCTGCTAATGTTGAAAAAACCCCTAACTATTTTACAATTACGCAGTTAAAATCACATGTGAATAAGTTGTTAAAAAAAACAAAACATGCTGTGCCATCATCCTGCTGTGCCAAGAGTTGACGCTCTTCTGCCAAAATTGAAATAAAAAGAAGAAAAAAAAACATTTTAGACAAGACTTATCGATCTACATTTTACCAATTACCACAGTCTCATTGCGGATTCCTTGGGCCAATCAACGAATTGGACTGCTGCAAATCAAATCCATTAATTCTCGACCGGCGAAGAACTGGCTAAAGCCACGCCGTGGAGAAAGGGCTTTACAGTGCCTTCCAAAAGTACAGTATTTACACCCCCTGAACCATTTCCTCTTTACTGGTCTCATACTCTTACACTTGAATGGCCTTTAGAGGAATATGGAAGGAACACCAATTTCGTTTTTCATGTATCATTTTCTTCCATTTCATGGTTGCGCACTACTTTGGGTTGGTCTATGTAAAAATCCACATAAAATCCTGATTTTTAAACTTAAGGTTTGTGTGTTGTACTGTTAGAAAATGCAAAAAATCTGTAATATTTTTGGTAAATTGCTGTACGGAAAACCCACAAGGGCGCATAAAAGCATTGGACTCCCAGCTACTTTAAAGTAACATTTAGTAGAGGCAGGTAGAAACAGTTTAATTAGGTTTTAGTCTCTGTGTTGAACACATTACATGCTAACTCTAGTTTATTTGTATAACACATTTTAACACCAAGGCAGTGCAAAGCGCTTTACCCCTTAAAAACATGATATGCTAACTGTTTATGGAACAAGCAATAAACATTACACTTAGTCAAATTTCATCATAAAAATAATCAAATATATTGATTAATATTCCAGTTATTATGACTCAAAGGTAACTCTAAACTGGTGGAGGGTTGGGGTGCAATTTTTCAGTTTTCTGGACGTTTGCTCCAGAATAGTGGCGCAGAAACTTTTTGTGTGCTTCTGTTCAGATTTTCTCCAGATGGGAGGCTCATAGCGTCCTGTGGGGACGACCGCTCCGTCCGTCTCTGGGACACGTCCACCAAATGCTGCATCAACACTTTCACCAACTGCGGAGGGTAATTCTGTCGGCCTGTTTCCAGCTGAAATGCGGTTACTTCTCAGTGAGTGGAGTTGACAGAGTAATTGGTTTCGCTGGAATAATCGTTACATCTGTTCCAGCTCGGTCACGTTTGTCGACTTCAACCCCAGCGGCACCTGGATTGCCTCGTCAGGAGACGACAGTTGTCTTAAAATCTGGGATTTGCGAACCAATAAGATGATTCAGCACTATCAAGGTATGGAAGAACCACTTAGCCGGGGCTGAAGAGGCTCTGCGTCTCCTCTCAAACATATTTTCAAACATGTTTCTGCACATTTAGTGAGATTTTCATACACCACCCTGCGTGAACATCACACTAATTTTGGGCTTTTGAAGCAAATTTTACGTTCAGACTCACACACAGGCACTAATTTTTGGCTAAATGTTTTTGGCAAATTGCGGAGAAACCAAACTCTTTTTGTAGTTAGGAACAAGCTTCTGTCAAAGCTCTGTCTGGATACTTGACCACTCTTACCAAACGTAATGCAGCTTGTTTCTGTTTGTTCATTTTTGTTGTGGTATCGACTCAGCTTTGAATTGTAATCCTTGAATTTTCCTTCGAGTTGAGGTAGGCTGCTGTTCCAGGAGCTCACTCTGCCATCGTGTTTCAGTAACCGTGGACCAATGGCCTTGTTATTATAATACTGTGTTTTGCTTTGAGGTTTATTTCTATTTTTTAGTTTGTTTTGCTGCGTTTTCAGTCCACAGTAGAGGAATCAATAGTTTCTCCTTCCACCCGTCCAATAACTACCTAATCACTGGCTCCAGTGACCGGACGGTGAAGATCCTGGACCTGCTGGAGGGCCGGCTCATCTATACCCTGCATGGACACAAGGTGGCGTTGCAGCAGAGGAGAAAAAAAATCTTCCTTTGTCCTTTTCTTTTGCTTTTTTTTGTTTATTTTTTCTTCTTCTGCTCTTTCATTTACTCTTTTGTTTGCCTTTTCGCTTTCACTCTTTTTTCTCTTTCGTCCTTTCTTTTGTCTTTTTTGTTCTTTCTTTTACCTTTTCTCTTTCACGCTCTCTCTCTTCTTCCTCCCTTTCCCTTCTCCTTCCTGTTTATTTTTTTCCAAGTTCCATTTCGTCATATTTCTAAGATAATGGCCTGAGTCATTTTTTCCAAAAGCGGTTTATTTTTTTTGTCTAAAACATTATTTTAATACGGTGATGAGATACAAAGGCCACCTACTTTGAAATACTCTTGGTAATCTCTGATAGCATTGTGGAGCAAAATGGGACGAGAACTCTTTAAAAGTCTTGTTTTATTTACATGACAAATGTGTCGTAACCATGGTGACAGTATTAACCTGAAACCACAAAATTTGGAAAAGTCACCATCCATGTCTCTGCCAAAATATGCCATTCATGTGCATCACTTGGCTGTTATAATTTAATGAGGACATTTTGAACATTAAGTTATTTTCATTTCTTTGTGGCGTTTATTTGAATTGTGGTTTATGATGTTTATCTGAATGATCTTCATTCTCAGGGAGCCGTAATCACTGTGGCCTTTTCCAGGCTTGGAGATCACTTTGCCTCAGGCGGAACTGATCGCCAGGTTGGTATGACACGACTTTCTTTCCTGATAGTTTGATAGTCGTTCTCCACAATGTTACTAATTTATTCTGTTGTTCAGCACTGTTAGAGGAACTTATTTAACTTCAAAATATATATTTTGTTTTAGAAAATAGAATATTGTCTTGCAGTTGAATTTGTAACTTCTCAATTTTCCACATTTTTTCCTTCTTTCTAACTACAAACCTTAAAGGATTTCAGGAGACAGAAAGTGAATTCTTGATTTGATTCTGTGCTTTGACTAGGCTATTCTGACATATGAACATGCTAATAGACGTAAACCATCTTATTGGAGCTCTGGCTGTATCTTCCGGATAATTTATTTGCAATCTTAGTAGCGATTTCTTGCAAGTGACGTCATTTTGGTGGAAAGCCGTAATGACAGAACATTTTTCTTATGTAGAAACGGTTGCTAACATGGGTAGACAAAAATTTCTGTCACATGTGTCCCTCTGTTGCAAGGCTTTCTGCAAATTGCAGCGATTGCAGCTTCATCTGTTCTGATGTTAACAGAGTATTCTTAAAACTAGCTGAAAAATAAATAAATTTGTCAAACAACAACATTGATGTTGCTGGCAAAACAATGGCAACAGGTTTGTGCTTTCAGCTTAATGTAATTGTTGTCTGTTATACAATAATAAAACACACACACACACACACAAAACAGCTGTAAGTCTGTCTCTAAACATTTTAAACTTTGGGTTCCATGCATTGGGTTTCCCGCCTCAGGTTCTACTGTGGAGGACGAACTTTGACCGTAAACGTTACCAGGACGTTCTGCTGCAACACAGCCGGAGGTCCACCCCTGTTTCCCTGCCCCACCTGTTTGACATCCACCCCAAGACACCCCACACCCACCGCCACCACACACAGCCTGCGGGCATTCAGGTATCGCCTGCTTCACCTCCCAGGGTTGAAACCCAATGAATTGTTTCTGTTGTAAATTGGAAAAAAATATGCGGTTTCATTTCAGGCTGTTGGTTTTCCATGTGCAGCCCCGTCATACCAATTCTTTTTTTGTTCACAGATCAATCCAGTCGTGACAAACACTGTGTCCTCCGATCCTCAGGTCGTAGAGGTCAGCCAATATCTCCATGACAACAAGGTAAGGCGACCAGCAAAAGGAAATCTGCACAAAGACAGCAAAACAAAAAATCATCACTGCCTCTGATCTACTTATTGCTTCTTCTTCCTCTACCAACTCTATGAAGTGCCTCAAATTGTAACATACTGTAGTAAGGCAGGGCATGCCAATTCTGCCACTAGGTGGCAGTGGAGACCAGTGTAGCGTAATGGCGTATGTCAGTGTGTCTTGTTTTAATTCACACAGAACGATGCACGTTTTGTCTTCACGTCGACCTGTCTAAAGTGATCGCTCCATAATGGAGACCAATCAAAGGCAGCCGGTCAGTGTGTCCTGACTTTGACTTGTAGAAAGCAGTTTCTCACAGTTCTGCCAGCTCTAAAACTCTGGACGTGAATCGGTCTTATCTGCTTACTCTACAAATGTTGATCCCGGATAAAGGCTGGAAACATGAGGAGGATGTGGTTCAGTTAGAATGTTCAGGTTGAACGAGTATTAGCGTAAACGCTGCAGTTTCTTAGAAGAGCTGGCTGCTTGGTTTAGTGGAAGTCATAGGTAAGAAGTTTCATCCAATCCGGGGCTTAAGTTTATTCAAGTTCAGGAGATCTGTCATGACTGCCGAGTCCCAATCCAAGGAAGGAGTTTCAGATTTATTATATGTAACAATGATTGCAACAACTGAAAACAGAGAAGCAATGTCAGCAACATGGTTATTTTAGAATATATGATATTGGTTATTGGCCTTGACATCAATATTAATAATTAATAATGTTATCCATTATTAACATTATCCATGTCAATAAAGGTTTTCTTAGCTCTAGTGGCCTTTATTTGAGAGTGCTCAGACAGGAAAGTGGGTAATGAGAGAGAGAGAAAAGACATGCAGGAAAGGTCATCAGGGCAGGACTTGAACCTGTGATGGCCACATTGAGGACAAAGGCTGCCATACGTAGGCTGTGCTTTACCTCTGCGCCCCCGCAGTACCCCATGCAATCCTAATTTTATTTTAACAGCTGTATAGATGCACATATCACAGGGTTTCATTTTTTTAGAGAAGTCTTCTTTCTACAGCAGTTGTATGTGGGGATTCAGTTAAAGACCATTGTATCAAAGATCATAGTTGTAATAAAATACTTATTTTGTTGCAACTATTTTCTCATAAATACGAGACCAGTTAGAGTATTTTTAATAATACTGACTATTCAATAAAAAGCCACGTTGCTTCATACTTCCATAGCACCGTATTTGAAATGGATAAGACTGAAGTGGTAACTCCTTGCTTTGAATTGAGAGAAATGAACGCCAGAGATTCCACATCATCTCTCCGTCTTCATGGGCTCAAACGTGATCGGAGATTAGTCGCTCGTTTTATCCAGGTCTTAGATCCGAACCTGACATTTACAGCCATGTCGGTTTGTTCACTTAGGAGCAGTGTGTTGCCCTACATCTAATTGTAACTTGTTCCCTGCAATTACCTCCTGTGTGGGAGGAAAATGGTGAATGAACCGAGCCAAGTGGAAGTCATTTATGATGAGGACGGCCAAGTCGGATATGTGGTTTTACTTCAAGCCTCCATTAAGGACACAACCGTAAATCAGCCGCTCATGATTTGGACAGCTGTGAGGTTAAGGAGAACTCTGAGCAGTGCATGAATGAGCCAACAAAGACGTGAGTTTTAGGATGAGTTCTGTTTGTTTGCAGACGTCGGTTTTAAGGAAATGATCCACTCATATCAAGTCTTAATCTTTTTGTGTCAGTAGACCGTCATAGTTTTATGCTATCTGGTAATTACCCGGTTCTTAAGTTGTTGAAAACTTGCCTCAAATGTACAATTGGTTCCACACTGTTGTTGTTTATGAAAGCAAAGCAAGAAAGGGAAAACTTTGTCTTAATGCAGTTTTGTATCGGCTGTTGAATCGTGCATTATTCATTTGCCACTTTTAGGTAAAATAACTCTTAGACATCGGACTGTGTTAACTTCAGATAGTTGAGGTTTGCATGAGGTCTGGATTCTGACGCCTTTGAAACACATCTAGTTTCAGCCATTCTTCTATTGACCTTTTGCAACTATGTCACCTGGTCACATCGAAGAGCTATGATGACGTCGGAAGTGAGGAATGGGAGCATTAGACGCTTCGACTGTGGTTGTTTTCCAAAGTTATTTATGCCAGTACAGCCATGGTTCCTTCTTGTTCATGTCCAGCTAATTTGACTGTGGAAGTAGCACATCTAGTAGTGGCTCATAGACAGTGATATTTGCAAAAGTTGGAAACAACTAGCTTAGAAACCGACCCAAAGCTCCCCCCTCCTGACGTGTTTGTTGGTATGATTAAAATGTTGACTTTCCCTGACTTCATGCCACATGATTTATACCACTATGTCATAAAGGGTGATCCCATCACACCAGAGCAGATGCAAGCACCTATTAAAGTCTAGAATGTTTACCAGTTCTCGTCGTACATGGTAGGCTACATGACGATGGGGCATTTTCTCCATAGTTGTCAGTAATTAGAAATATACCTTCTCCATAATACAATATTTGATTGCATCTTTCTAATTAGACTTATGCAAATGAACGTTAATCTTCTTACTTTGTGAAATGTACACTGACGATTGATGGCTGCTGTCAGCTGCAGTCTTCTTTCCTCATCAAGAGGTTTATGACAAAATGACCAGTTTGGTTTGCATCCTTGTCTGTTTGTCCAGCTGACTGCGCAGCACCCAGTGAAATCAGCTAAATAAAAGTGATTTTAGGCTACCAGCTGTTAGTTTTTTTGACAAGCTTTCCAAGAGTTATTTTGACGTTCGTCTTAGCGGAGTTGGCCACTTTCTGAAGAGTGTGATGTCACATGCAAAGGGTCAATAGTTTTGCTGTGTGTCATAATTGTGTGACAGCTTAAGTTTGACTAAAATGGGATCGTAAAACTTATCAGATGCTCTCAGATTTCACAGTAGAATATTTGGCATAGAGAGGACAAAGATGACCACAAGTCCTTCTCCCCAAGTCCAGGTCTATTCTGTAACAAACATTTGTTACCAAATGCATGCCCTCCATTCTGCGTGTGATGCTTCAGATCATTGAGAAAATAAGACAGTTGCTATATCTGAGCAATGGTTAGGGTGCGTCTGTAGTTTATTTTGGTAATTTTGTGTTTCTCTTTGTGTTTAAAAAACCCTGTTTCTTTTCCCATCCATGGGGTGGGAGGGTAGAAATCCACGTGCCAGCTCCTGGGCCCCCAGGGGCCCTTCACAGCGAGCAACGGTTCTAATAATAGTGGAGCAGGAGAGTTTCCTTCTCGTTTACCTCAGTTGCTGCACATGCATCAGTTTCCTCCTTTCTAAAAATAGCAGCAGAACGTTGGTCGCTTTAGGGCAACGGGTTCTAACTCTGAATACCTCCATGAACTGTGGTGATGTTAAAGTGTTTACCACCTTTAGCTTATTACTAATATGTTTTGTCTGCATTTTCTCTGTTTATGCTGATGATCATCAGGATATTTTATGTACAATCTATTAGAGACAGAGGGATGGTGAGTTTATGAAAATGCCAGTCCTAATGGAGGATAGTTTCTGTGTTTCCACAGGCCATAAAATCGCGCAAATTGCATTTATGAAAATAAATTTGCTCAGTGAAAAAATGGCTGTTTGGAAAATACCCACGTTTTTCGCTAAAAAAGTTTTTGCTCCAGGATGAGATGGTTTTTCTGCTGTAAAAACCTAAATGGAAACACTTTTTTTTTCTTTTTTTAGATCACGTGTTTTTTCGAACCGGTGAAAACGACAAAGAACATTATTTTTTTGGACATTGGTGGAATATTGACAAAGTTTTACTCATCTTCTATTCAGATAGCTGGGGAGATTGGGCAGCTGTTGACTGACTTCCAACTTAATGACACATTGTCGCCACCTACTGGACTGGAGTTTAAACAGCATGTTAGCTGGGTCAGAAAAAAAAGTGATTTTAATTGCATTTCTTATTTAATAGAAACAACGTAATTGCTAAATTGTGTTTTTTCAGCATTAGCAGAATATTGACAACGTTTTAAGCACATTTGTAATGGAAAAGCAGCTACTGTCATAGTTTAACTGAATACAAGGATCTGAAGTCCCTTAAGTGTTTTAATCCAGATCAAAAATGTGCGATGTGTGTGTTTACATGGAGGTTGTTTGGGCATGACTCATCGAGTATGGTTGTGAATGTGAGCTACGGTCATTCGTGTTCAGATTGGTTCTGAGCGGGGAGCCTCAGCCCCTCCAGTCAGCTCCTATCAGGTGAAATCCATCATCAGGGAACGTTCCATTCGCTCCCTCTCTTTCCTCCTCGTCTTTCCCTCTGGTCTTTTCTTTCTCCCTCCCACTGTTCTGCATGTACTCGGAGTGCTTTCCCTTCCGCTCGGCGTCCTTGTCCCCCCACACACCCTCCTCACATCACCCTAATGGGTTTATGCTTCCTGAGGTGGTTGTGTGGGTGGTTAGACTGGGATGTTCCTGTCTAAGGAAATTCTCCAACTGTCAGTGACCTCTTGAGCAAAACACATGATTCTTTTTTGGGGGATTTTCCCTTCACTTAAGCGCATGAAATGTTTTTATGCGTAAAATTTCATTACGTTCTGGAACTCAAGCACCACATTAAAGGGAAAAATACTTCTCTTGAACCGACTGAATCATCCCATTGTGTAGCGAGGCAAAGAACTCACTGACTTGAGACAGATGATGAAATGTTCTTTAAAGTGTCCAAGAAGGACAATTTTTTACCATTAAGTAAGTGGTGCTTCATCAAAGTGTAACTTGGTCTTCACACCAAACTTGTTTAGTTCATTTTCATTGAACTCTAGTTCATTTGTCTAGAAAGTCCGGTTCATTTGTGGAGGTGTGATTGCGCAATCAAACTCTGATGCGGACTAAAAAAGTGAACTCTGGTCCGCCTAAAACCCAAAGTCTCCGTTTGGCTAAAGTGAACTCCGGTGCTGTTCGACTGCATATGTGCAGACCAGAGACCTCTCCCAAAGCAGGAAGCGAAGGAGAACAGGACATGCTGGGTAAATACAACTAAAACAAACGCATGAGCCTAGTGCCAGTGGGAGAATTGGCTCATGGTCTTCTACCAACAATTAAAGAGAAATCCTACAATCACTAAAATTTGATGCCACTAAATGTTTGTTTACATTTTATGACGAAGGAAGTTGTGCTCATTGTCTTCTTAAGAGGTTTTCAGGTCACTTCCTTTAGTGATTCTTAGTGCAGCACCACCACAGGTGAGGGAGGCAACAGGTTGTGGGCAATACAGAGTGTGGTTGGTTCGACACAATCAAACACTGCACAGCTGTCTTCCCTTCTTAATATAATAACACTTGACACATTAAATTTAACAATAAATCTAACACATTAGATTTTACTTGCGCCTTGTTTTTCTTTTTCTCTGAGCATTGCTTTGTCGACCTTTGAGGAGAATTTGAAAGACCCCTTTTAAGCTTTGCATTATATATTCAGATCTAGCACAGTTAGCATCGCTCTAACCCTATTAGGTGATATATAAATATACGTCTCAGCAAAACCCACTGAAGATACTTATTGTATGACCTTGTTGATAAGTAGCTTGTACTTCGACTTAAAATAGTTTTCCAAACAGTACTTTCTCTTTTATATTAAAATTTTTCTTATATTACTGATGACCAAATGTTCCTAAAGCAAATATTTGTGTGTGTTCATGTGTGTGTTTAAGAGGTGATTAGATAGCAGACGGGTAGATCTGGTTACTTGTGCCGTCTCTTGTGTCCCTGCAGACGTTAGCAGTGACGCCAGTTAGACCAGACGAGATATTCTCTACCAATGTGCTTCTTATCGACCTGCGTGTGCATGTGTGTGTGTGTGTGTGTGTGTAAAATGTTATCACTTACCCCATAAATGTGATTATTGCACATTCCTAATTGTAACAAGTTTGGGGTAAATTAAGTGTTTGCTCATGCTTAATGACTGCACTCAGGTGCATCATCAAATGTGAGATCAAGCCAATGTTTGTGTGTGGCGCTACGTTAGCACGGATGACCCTGCTCCTCTTCAGCTTCCTGTGCAGGGGAAGTATTGGATACTTGACGACTGATGGGTTGAGACGTCAGATTTAAGTGCTGTGGAGGGTATCACGAGTGAGAAGACACGACGGAAACGAGATAAAGATAGCAACAGCTACAGGGGAGAGGGAGGGCTCACTTTCCACCAGGACACGAACTCCCAGAGGCTGCATAACACCCTGACACCCACGCATCTGCACTCACACACACACACACACACACACACACACACACACACACACACACACACACACACACACACACACACACACACACACAACCATGCTGTGGCGCACTCACCGCTTTCATTCATTCAAAAAAAAAGAAATAAAAATAAACAAAATGCCTAGTGTTGCAAATTTATTCTCACTATGTATTCTTATATACTCTTAATCTCACTGCCGCTTACACACACAAACAGCCTTCTGTGCATTTTTTATTTTTAGCAATTTAAAAATAGATGGGAACATGTAGGCACTTCACATGATGTCTTACTGCGTAACATGTGAAATGTGCTGTTACAATGGGAGTGAGTCGGATGATTTCCTATCTAAATGTGGAATGTATTGAAACAAACACAAAAGGCTGTGATTCTGTTGTTGGAGCTGTTGTCTGCAAAAATAACAGTTACATTTTTTTATGATTTAAGTTCCAATACAGTACTGTGTTAACTTCTTCTCACACCCTAACATAGGGCTGGACAATAAATCAATACTGAAATAGACGCATAGATAATATGATTGATAGAGTATTCAGTAATTTCACTGAATTCCGATCAGCAGCAAACGCGTTTCGCGCCTGTCGCGTGCAACGCTAGGTGTAGAGCAAAAATGAATTCAAAGTACACATGTGTCGAAGTTGAAGCGACGGACTCGTTTTTGATGCACATAACGCGTTTGGTGTGAACGCACCGTTAGCATTATGGGAAATGTAGTTAGAGCAAAGACTTAAGCTGCTCCATCTCTCATGGCCAGCTTAGCAAGGTTGGTGGCATCAACTAACAGGTTACCTAGCAACAACTGGCTAAGTAACTTACGCAGCAGCAGTTTAAGGTTTTGCCACTGTGCCTCATAACTGCTTAAAAATAAACAACAATGGAGTGAAAACCAGATAAAACGGGAAAGGTCATGTCACTAGTATGGCAGTATTTCAGATGCATAAATCTAATAACTAATTTCATTATTCAGCTGTATCACCCAGCCCTGCTTTAACAGTTTCTTTTTCATATTTTGTCAAGTTTTGACTACATATTTAATGTGATTTAGAGGGTTTTCACACTTCAAAGTCCAATAGACTGTTCAAATTGGGACCAAAATTGCAATATTTGTTACATGTTCAGCTGGTGCGGTTTGCTTTCATACTGCGTTGTGCCAAATGAAACAAACCCTTTGGACAACCTGTATACCTCCTTACCTGTGGTGGAGCTACACTGAGAACCCTTGAAGGAAATGGCATGAAAACCTCTGAAAAAGACAGTGAGCGCAAATTCTTCAAGAAATGTAAACATGGAAGCACCAGGTACATGTAAAGTGAAAGAAAATAGATTTTTCGTTTTCAAAACATTTCACAAATGCATACCCGAAAAATGTGGTGCGCATTGCTGTTAAGTCTCCATTAATGTCGTGACATTCCTCTCAGTGTTCTCGAGCTGGCTGACCCTCATGGACAACCACGTGCCTCTCTTCATGCTATTCTTAGCGCAGCTGAATACCCGTTCAGATATATATATTTTTAATGCACTGGTTCATAGGCGTCTACTCAAAAGAATCAGAAGACAAGCATTAGAAAGAAAGAGTAAAGTGTTTTCTCACCAGAATGTCAATGCAGTTTTTGTGTCCTTGTTTTCTCTGAGGGATGAATTATTCACAGAAGGAAATCAACACATCTCTCCCCACTATCATTTCTTCTATTGTGTTGGTGTGTGTGTGTGTGTGTGAATTTTGACTAATGGTAAATTGGTAATAATTAAACGGATTCCGTTAGCTTGTGCTACCTTGTGCAACGTTGCTGTTGGAGAAGCGGAAATGTTACTAAGCCTTTTAAATGGCTAATAAACGACTTTAAGATGCTAACTGTTCCATAAACGCAGGCATCTGCATTGTTTGGCTTTTCCTTTTTGCCAGTCTCATAGGTTAAAAAACAAAAAAAACTAGCATCAGGAGCTGTTAAATGTTATTTTACCAACAGACATGTTACATGTTGTAGCTTGTCGTTTTAGGACAGTGTTACCTGTCTTTGTGCTTTTTGGGAAATTTTCAGAATTTTCTCAATACAGGAGTTGTTATAGTGCAGGTTCATTCAGTCGGTTTCTGTAAATGTGAAATCAAGTGTAAAACATTTTGTTTTGAGACTCTTAGTTGGAAGGGATAGTTGCATCACTAATCTATCATCTTATTTATGATTATTTTATATATTTGTTCTTCTTCTGTCTTGTAACTTTACTTTCTTTATCCGATTACTCTTCTCGTTTTACACATAGTTTTTCTCTGTTTTGTTTGAGATGCTTCCATTCTGCTACTAACTGCTGGCCAATAAATACCACTTTTTAAGTTTTCTCCACAGATGCATCTGCTTGTAATTGTAATATAAAAATGTATCAAAGCACACTGCACATAATGCATTTCTAGAGAAAACTATTTTTTTTTTAAACAACTTCTCACTTCTTGTCGAAAGCAGATAAGAATGCACCTCATATTTAATTTGGTTACTAATATTGCTGATCCTCTTGTCATCTGCCATGGCTGTCCATGCCATCAGCCACAAGGATCCTGTGCTTGTGCTTTCTCAAGGGTACAGCGTGTATCCTTGGGGATGTGTGTGTGTGGGGGGGGAACGTGCTGACAGTCAGTTCATACATGGGGCTAAAAATAGGCAGGCAGGTTTATTTACAGGTATTACCGGGACACCTGAAAGGCAAGCCATGTTGTGTTGCTTTTCCTCTTTTTGCTCTGGGACGTGGTTTTGGTTCGGCGTCGAGGGATGAAAATAGACCTGGGATGGGATGTTTTCATCGCTTCGCCTGCATTAATCTGGCAAGATTAAAAATAGTTAAAAACAACAAGATTCCTGATCTTTTTGACTTCTTTTCTATTCCATCATGTTGAATTTCCGTTTTATAATTTTGGTTGGCGAATAAATCCATTACCTTTTTTTTTTAAGTCTTTTGTGTTTACTTTGGCGGTAGCATTACAACGGCACAGGTTAAAATTTTTGATAAAGTTTGCTCTATGGATGTGTCACGTAAAAAAGCTATGATATATTTTATACTGAAGCGCTGTGTGTACTTAAAACAAGAAAATGGTATTTAAAAAAATACCTGGTGTATAAAATGGTGAACGATAAACACATTTACTTTGTATAGGCCGACTTATGATTGCACACACGTAAGCCGGCAGACACTTCCATCGACATGTCCTAATTTAAATATTCAGATTGATGTAAACATAACTTGGACATATCACATTCCTCTTTGCATTATGGGTAAGCATTAATTATATTGTTTCTCATTTTTTGTAAAAATTGCTTATAAGAATGTTGATTTATCGTTGTCACATTGAATTCCAATGAATGATGTTGGAAATAACTTCATACTGTCAGGAAAAGAGTGAAGTTCTGACAGTTTGGCGAAGACACTGAAGCTTAACCAGCAGAAAGCAGGAAGTCAGTCACTTAGACCACTGAGCAGGAATTATGCCATGAACACGGGATGGTGTTTTGGGTCCACTATGTTTATATTAACAATATTAAGTGAGTTTATTTGATAATCAAGCCATCCATCTCACACCATACCCTGCTACTGTGCTGTTCACGAGAATCGTATGCGAATCCAGGCCACTTTGCCACAATCCTGTTGCATTTTTTTTTTTAACATTATTAATTGAAATTTATCAGAACAACTTACAATAAACGATACAATAAATGCCTACCTCTAATCCAAACCCTAGTAATGATTTGGATTAGAAACCATTACTAGGTTTCTAATCTAGTAATGGTTTCTAGGGTAATCCAATGGTTTGGATTAGAGGTAGGCATTTATTGTAACTCCAAAATCGCATTAAAGATGTCAGGCTTTTTTTCTTTTTTTTTTTTTTTTTACATTAATTGACATTTATCAGAACAACTTATGATAAATAAAAAAAAATGTCTACCTCTAATCCCAAATTACCCAAACCTAAATTTGAGAATTTCTCTTTCATTTAATTTTTGTACATTTTACGGTGGAAAACACTAATAGAGTTTAGTTGCAGTTCAAGAAGCAGCTTATTATTTATTACATATTTCTACAGGTTTGAGGTCCATGATAACCTCCACAGAATGACTTTGGAAGGCTGCTGCTAACGCCAGTGTTAGAGAAACTGTGTGTGTGTGTGTGTGTGTGTGTGTGCTGCCTGTGGAAATAACAGACTACCTTAATGTCTGGCAGGGCTGCTGGCTGATGCTATTTTCTGCCTTAGTGGAGGCAGAGAGGATGTGGCCCGGTGAACCGCGTAGGCAGATCAGACGCCTCATGGCTCCGCTGCTTGCCGGGTTTATTTCTGTACGCCTCATCTAGGTTTGCAGAAAAAATAAGCAATTGATTTTTCTGAGCTCTCTATTTTTTTCCCCAACACTGAGAGGGATTCACCTGTAAGCATTGATTCTATTTGGACAAAGGGAAGCAGAGGCTTGCTGTACCTTTAATCAACTTGTAGAAATTGATTTTGGCATTTTGGACTTGATTGCATAGAGAATAATCATCATCTTAGTCAAATTAAGACTAAGATGTTTAAAATAAAAAATAAAAGTTCAGTAAGTTGTTTGTAAGTTTGTCCTTTTTGAACCATTTTATGATCTAATTTCAGAATTTAGGCTTCTTGAGTAGAAGTCAGTCAGCACACCTCACCACAGCTTTTTGCTTTGCAAAATTTCTCGTTTCGTTTTAGGTCACTCCACAGATATTTTCATATTTACTTCTCTGAACTGTGATTTTCTTCTGGACAAGCTAATCTTTTGTTGACTTGGATGCATCCATCTCTTCACTATTATTGTAAAACTCAAAATTCTTCTTGATCCTCAGCTTTCTTGTTGAAGTTTTTTTTTTTTGTCAGTATTGTCCAGTATTTGGAATTTTTCAGAAAGCCAAATTCCAATCCGTGATATAACATTGCTTCTGTGCTGGCATGCAGAAAGAACAACAGAATACAGTGACTATGAGTGTGAAAATTTATCAAATTGGGATATTAATAGATTGAAACTGGCTTAAGTTCAAATATGAGTTCAGGTTTAAGTAAGAGTCTCTCTCTGTCGACTTCTTATAGCCTCTGCATCCAGGCTGCCCTCTGCCATGATCAACACTTACCTCTAACTGTGTTCCTCCGATGAAAAGTTTGTCTGATTGGATGAAAATACTCCTGAATCCAAACTGGAAGCTGTTATAAGCAGCTGTGTTTAGTTCACCAACCTAAAATGTGACACTTTGCTGTTAAGCCATCAGCTTTCAGAGCGTTTGAACCACATCTGACCTGAATGTTTGCTAAAACAAACTAAAACTAAACTAGTTTTGGTTTGTTTGCTTCTATGTTTTTATGAAATCTTTGTCAAATTCTTATATTTTGGTTAGACATTGCTTTAGTATCTTTTTGCATTCTGTTAATCTTGGGTAGTAGCTGAAAGAGTTAATTGACCTCTTGACCCTAGGCTGTTATTGTTCATGTACTCTAACCTGTACACACACTGCGTTCCATGGATTATATGCTGGCATACCCACTTTATGAAATACTTAGGGATTATATTACAGCTTCCACCAAACATGTTTTTGTCACATTTTTTGCTCTTAACTTTCTGGGCTTTTGAATATCTCACGTTCAACTCTAATCAGATCTAAAATCAATTCAGCCAAGAAATGCTGACGTTTACGCCAAAAGCTGTGATTATTTTCATATTCCTGAAAGACCCGGCGCACAGGAACGTTTTTGTTGGGTGATTATGAGTTTCGTTTGATTGTTTGTCAAGGTTTAGAAGTAAGGACCTTGGCTAAAAGATGCCTGAAGGGTTTTGGGGTGGCCTTTAGTGCGGTCTCCGTGGGAACGGAAAGGTTGGGTTGTTAGCATAGTGCGAGAGCTTACATGGTTTTAAAACTCGACTGCTAGCAATTAAGAAGAAGTTGTTCTCAATGGCGAATGAGTTTCCCACAGGTTCTTTGCAGACTTATTGGTATTAGCTTGAATGCCAGAAGCGATTAGCAGGCATGTGCGGCGGCGCAGCTCATTCCAATATTTCTCATGGATACAATTATTTTGGGCTTTGATAAAACAGTATTATTTGAGTAGATTTTTCATGCTTTACTGGATTTTTTTTTGGCTCGATTGTCTTTGATGAAGATATATCCTGCAGATAGGTTATAACTGCAGGATGTGAAAATCTAATATTTACATGTTTTCTCTGATTTTCCTCAGCACGTGCATACTTCCTGTTGACACTCTTTCAGTTTTGTCTCCCTGTGAGTTGTTTACCTGCCCAGCAATCTGCTGCTTGGCTTCGTCACAGGTTGAATGAGTCACCTTAGTTGTTGGATATGTGTGAAGATTACAAAGGATTTCCTTCCTGCTGACCTCCATTCACTAAAGTTCACAATATAGTTACGTATGGCCATGCTGATCTGATTTAGATTCAGTTTCTTTCAGAGTAATGTGACATTTCTAAGAAAAAAAACCCAAACATCCAACATTAATGACTTATTCCTGCTATGTCAATTTCTTTCTTTGTATTCCAGCAGTTTTTTTGTTTTTTTTTTTGCTTTTAGTTACAAAACAGCAATTTAATGATTTGCCTTAAATTACATAACTATTCTTTGAGAAAAAGTACAAATATAATCATTGGAGGCAGAAAATTATAGCTTTTAATTTTTATTCTCTCTCTCATTAATGTAATGTACCACACCATGTATTTTCTACTTTGACATTAAATAAATTTATATACTGTATATATAAAAAAAGAAAAGAAAATAATAGCTTTACATACTTTTTTTTATGTTGTTTAGTCTTCTGGGACTTTAATTTAGGTGTTTGCGTGGTTCACTTAATAATAAATTCAACTTAAATGTAACCAAATGTGGCTAACAAAGCAAGGGACATGGCTGATCTTTAAATGGAAAAAAACAGTAACAAGAGAATAAAAAGGAAATGATAAAAGTAAAGTAATGCTAGAATTACTACTTTAATTTGAAAAAAGTTTTCCACATTTGTTCGTTTTATATATTCCTCTTCAGATATTTTGCTTTGTGGTTAAAAAAGAAGTAGCTGGGACAAGATCTTTTAACTTTAACCTTTTTTTTGTAACTGAGACAGATCTCGGTCAAAAATATGCTTGAAACAAAAGGTGGATTGCAACATTTTTTGCCCTTCAACAGATTTTCTCATGTCAGCCACACCAATTGATTAAAGAAAGTTTTAATATCCACCAGTGCTTTGTGATGGATTCTAAAATGTAGAAGTTGGCACTGCAGGTTTTGGTGGGAAGCTTCAGTCTGTTTCGGCTGTGTGTGCCATCCTGCTGTCTGGCAGCGTGCCGCACTGGATGACCATATACTCAAGATTTAAGGTCTTTCTAACATTTATCTCAAAACAAAAGAATTGGGCTAAGGTTGCTAAAATTGACCGTACTTGCTTAAAATGAGTAAAATATTTAAACCATTTATTTAAACCATTCTGTGCCTTTGAACAAAAATAAAGAGAACTATGAATGTGAAGTTGAACTTCCCTCGTGACCAACTGCATTCGATCATTTCAGTGGGCCTAATGAAAGGAAGTCCCCCATTCATTTCTTTCTCTGCAGTAAAGCACTTTAGAAAGGCCCTGTGCTACTTTAATAAAATTATTACACTTCTTCAGAAGCCTCAGTTTGAACTGACATCTATGTTCTGCGTTAGAAAACTCAGATCTTGTGACACACAGCAGCTGCTATGCTTGGAACAGCTCATGAGGGCGATTGAAACAAGCCTGGCCAACAAGGGATCTCTGAATTTTGCATGGGCAAAATGGATTATGGAGCAGAATGTAATTACTGTGACTTTCCGTTTGGTTCATTTGGTTTCGTTTGTTGGTTAAATAAGACCAACATCTGGTTGACATTATTCCTTTTGGGCCTTGACCTGTTTTCATTGGGCGAACTACGTACCGAGTGCGCCAGGGTCATCTCAGTTTTTGTGCAAGAGAAATCCTTAGAGGCAACACTCAGCAACATGGATCACTTTCAGTTTGACGCGGCTGGCCTTTGTAAGGAGACTGTTGCTGCATTAACCAATGAGGCCGCTGTGGCACAATAGGAAAAGAAGGGAAAGTTGTGAGTTTGATTCCAGTTTAAGCCCAGTTCACACTACACGATTAGTTTTGCCCTTACGACAATCTTAGAATGTTCTGCGTTCTAAGATTGTCGCTTGAGCTAATCGTAACTGATCATTGTAGTAGTGTGTGTAGTGTGTGGTGTACATGCACATATTCTACAACATCAACACAGCAAAAACTTAAAAACTTTAAATGCTTATGGTTAATTAAATGACTTAACAGAAAAATTAATTAATTGTAATGTTTGTTAAAAGGGGGGGAGGATACAACTCACCTCCATGTTGTAGTGCAACAAATATAACCCTTGATCGCGCTAACTCCAGTTCTTAATCTAAAGCTTTGACTTTGCATTGCGTCTTTTTTGGGTTAAAATAAGTTCCTAAACTACAGCTACCACTTCAACGCCGTTGTCCATGTTTGTTTACTCTAAATTCAGGTGTGGTATTGCAGAATTTTAAGGAATTTCATATCTAGAATTGGGATGTTTGTGAGTGAAACCTCACACTCTACGATCGAACACATTATACCTAAGATTTTTAATCGGCTAGTGTGTGGTCTCTCACGTTTTGAAAACCGGCCGACTATTCTAAAATCGTGTAGTGTGAACTGGGCTTTACTCTCACCAATTTAGAGATGCACTGATCTGATATTAATATCTCCAACGATCCTGATAGTGACAAAAATCCTAGATGGGGTATCAGTGACAATGTGCCCACATCCATTCAGTCTAATTCTATGCTTTGTGGTCTGAGCGACGTCATGCTTTATTTATCTTATATTTAGAATTCCTAATTGCACTTTCTGAACCATTTAAAAGAAGGTTTTCTGCAGTTTATTTTTACAAGTTTGACCAAAGTAGTCAGCATATTGTTTTCATCAGTTTCAGTTTCTTTATTATTTATGTTACATTGGCTGTTCTACTCATAACTGCACTGACTGAACAAATTGAAGTTGTGTTGTTTTTACAGGGTTGACCAATCTTGTGAATCTATTGTATTTAAATGCGCTGCACTAGTATAGACTTATCAAATAATTCATAATTCAGTTTATTTATATCTGTGTTTAAGAAAAAAACAAACATTTTAAATGAGCTCAGTACTGTTTTTCTGTATCGGCCAATACTTAACCTCAAATATCTCTATTGGTATCAGAAATGGAAATAAAAAGTAGATCTGCTCTTATGGATCTACCGATATCCGATCTAGAATTTCTTTCAACATCGGTACTGATACAGATATTAGTATCAGATTGGTGCTTCTCTAATAAAATACACCTGTTAGCATAGTTTCAACAACAGATGAATTAATATTCTCATTTTGGAATGTCTTAAATGGATTTTAATAACCTTGCTGACATTAAGTACCCTATTTGTCTGCAGCACAACATAGAAAGCAGATAATATGTTTTAGCAGCACACCCTGGATCTAACAAAGATTTAATCCTTGTGCTGGTTAGGCTGAACGCCTACATTAAAACCTGTCTTATGTGTGAGGACTTGCGTTAGCGTGGGTATTTCACTAGGGTTACCAAATCAACACCCATCTGCCAACTAATCCTGTTTTTTTTTGTTGTTTTTTTAAAAAGGCTGAAGTAGATTTTTGTTTTTTAAAATCACCCACATATCCAACACCCACTCCAGGCTCTGCTTGCATTAAGCTTATCCATAGACAGTCTTAGTGTACAACATCCCAATACTGTTGAAACTTATGAATCATCAGTACATGTCCCAGATGGAAAGTATGAGTGATCTGTCAGTGCAACATGGATTGCTGAGTCCCCAGTGCGCATGGTGGGAATTATGTTGGACAAATTTTCTGCTTTAGATCGACAGTAAAGCATAGTTGAGCACTGTCAATAAAAATGTTAATCTTTGTTTTTGGCAGCGATGTAAAACACACGGCATACAGGCTTGCAGGTTGGTAGACAGGGATTAGTGTCCAACTGCAGAGAAGCTAATTAGGAAAATAACTTTGACCTTATCTAACCTTCGTGACGCGGAGATTTGATTTTAATAGAGAGGCACATTGTGTCTCAAATTGATCATCCTTTCCATAAATGAATGGGTACCTATTTATATTTCATCTTTCTAGTGCTTATGACATTCTGTTATTTAAAAGTCCTTCCCTCTGATTCCACCAGACTGTTGCTCCTTACTGCTACTTAATGCATAATGCTGGCATATTGACCGTCTACACCGTTGCAAAACTTGTCGATTGTACAAACACAATAGTGAAGATAACATCAATAAAGGGCACATGCATAAAAAGAAGTTAGCTTCTTGCTTGTGTGATGGCGGAATCTTGGCGGCACATAAAGCATGATGACAGACAACAAAGCCCACCTGTGGCTGCTGGGGCCTGGAGTAGCTTTCCTAGCTTCCTCCTGCCTGCAAAGAGAAGGGCAAAGGCTCAGCATGACCTCCGACCCCCCCTTCCCCAAGTACTGTCAATCAAGCAGACAACCTTTAGCAATTCCTTTAGTCTTTCGTCTGTGATTGCGCTCAATGATGGCTGCACTAATTGCATCCTGTTTAATCCTGTCAGACGTTGTTCCAGCCACCTGCTGCCACTTAACCCTGTGTATTGCTGGAGACATTTGAGTTTGCAAGGCCAGTGTGTAAAACTGTTGCTGCTTACATGAAGAAAAAAGGTGTATTTAGTTGCAGCATTACCTACTGTGCTCATCTAGGGTGGTGGACCAACATACTAATTAAAACTCTCAGAATTTCTACAGTAATTTGTCAAAATGATTACAAAGCTTTTTTCCAACGAGCCTGTGACAATAACAAGTTTTGCTGGACGATAAATTGTCCCAGACGTGATTGTGATAAACGATAGTAATATTGTTTTATGACCATCTTCATGTAACATAATGCTAATGGAATAATAATAATGCAGGAACACATTCTCAAAGATGAATAAACTTTAAATTCTAATGAACATTTAACACTGGAAATGGAAGACATTTTAAATTTTCAAAAATAAATTGGCCAAAGTGTTGCCTGGCGTCCATTGGACTGATTGTGTGTGTGGCCCTTAACTTCAATTCAAGAATGATACAATTTGCCCAAAATACATCAAATACAAACTTTCTATTTCTAATTACGGCTAAATTAGCATAGACAAAGTAAAATCTTCTTGCAACCGAAAATGTTGTCAACAGCACTAATTATTCATATTTAAATAACCAGGATTTATGCATTCTCATCTGTCAATGATTTTTACTCAAAGATGATTTTGAGTCAAAAGCTGTATTTTCAGCACCCATATACTGTATGTTTTAATGACTATTAAACTTGGTTAAATACAGTAAGCATTTTAAAAAAAAGAGTAACCTAAATCTTAACTTTATTGCTCAAAACTGACTATATATATATATAT
>CAEFZX010026997.1:0-16097 GCA_903066825.1 Alfaro cultratus
TGTGTGCACCCAAATTAGTAAACAACCCAATGCAAAACCCACCACCAAAGAAAAAGAATTATAAATAAATTGTGTGAAAATATTTAAATAAATACTAACACTGAGGGAAGGCTGGAGGAACCTCCACACAAATGTTTGGGGAAACAAAACACAAGATGGGCAATACTGGATATATGATAAAAGAAGGTCTTTAGAGTCCACAAAAGACTTGAGATGGTGGTGGAAGTTTCCCTTGTGCCCCGGACAACAACCCTAAAGATAAAACGAGAACTACAATATAAGGGATTTAAATCAGGGCATGTTTCAGTACAGAAATGTCAAAGTACAAAACTCATTCAACTCAACTATTTTGCAAAAAATAAAAAAATAAAAAAATAAATAAAAAAAAAAAAAAAATAATAATAATAATAATAATAATAATAATAATAAAATCTCTAGATGTGCCAAACTGTTAGAGATTTATCCCAAGGGACTTTAACTGCATACATGGTCAGGGTTCTGAAGACAAAAACACACCACACTATTCAGGGTCTCATGTGTGAAAGATTATATTTTCTCCACTTTTCAGTTCTGTGTTATTTTATGTTTCTCTGTCACAGAAAGTCCTGATAAAATACTTTGAAGGTTGTGTTTGTAACATGACAAAATATATTAAAAAAAAAATAAAAAAAAAAAAAAGCTAACGGAGTGATCAATACTTTTAAAAAGGGCTGTAAACTTCCTCTCTTTTGTTTTTGTTTTTTGCAAGTCTAACGACAACCGATGTATTTGAGTGTGTCTGTGAGCATGTGTACATGTTTCTCTCACTGCAGAACATCAAAAGGTCACGCAGTCACCATGCTCAGAGGGGTGTTGGGAAATATGCAAATTTGACTTGCATATGAGATCAGTAGCAGGGCTAAAGGCGGTCATTACCACAGCCGCACACTGAAGCATCAGGGTGTGTGTGGCGTAAGACAGTCTGCGTGTGCGTGCGTGGGCGTGTGTGTGAGTGTGTGCGCATGTTTTTACTGCAGTCATTAACGCCAAAGCTCACCAGGAGGACAGAGGTTTCAAAGCGCAGATACCACATAGGGGGCAACACTGAATAATTTAAGAACATGTGAGAGTGTAAAGTTGCATAAACATGCTCTGTTCTCTGGTGTAACCTTGATATTTCAGCTCAGATCAATGCATCTAATATCCCAGAGTTTAATTTGCAATATGTTCACGACTTACAGGTGCTCTGCACTCAGAGCGGTGGAAGTTTAATGTTCGCACAGTTGGCTCCTTCTTGAGGTTATGTGTACTTTCAATGTCACTTTCTCACAGGAAAGGGGCTTAAACCTGTTTGGCTTCGAGAAAATCAGGAGAGATGTGTGCAGCCTGCATGACTGTCACCACTCACAGCTCATTGCTTTAAATGAACGTCTGCCTGAGAGACAGAACCAGCACAAAACCCAGATGTTATTTTTCCCTCTACACCGTTTTCCATCACTTCTCTTACTCCTCTGATATAACAAATGAGTCAAATCCCTTCTTCTTTTTCCTACTGCCTTTCTAACACACTCAGGAGTACACCATGTCAGCTGTAAGTAAGAAACACACACAAAAAAACACAGGGCTCTCCAAATCCCTCACCTCTTCTCCCAGAGCTAACCTGCAACCTTTGACCTTTCTGTGACTCCTCCTGTCTGATTACCAGGGATAAAAATGAGATTATATTTCCATGTCTACATGTTGACACATTCGTGTATTTTTCTTGTGTCTGTTTTTGTGAGACGGTATCAGTGAGTGTGTGTTGTACCCAGAAGTCAGGGTTCTCTTGTACTGCTGCTGTAACTCTCCTCCCACTCTTTAATAGCTGCTTTGTTCCTGTTCCTATTGTTCTTGAAATGTAGATGCCTGTAGATGTTTTATTTTAACACCCTCTCTGCTTTTCTTTTAAGATCACTTTCCTCTGTTTTTAATAATCTCTCTTCCTCTGTTTTAGTTTTTCATTTGAAATTTTCTGCTACAAATTAATATATTAACTTAATTTTTCTCCCATTATTTTTTGCTTTCCAGTGTATTTTATTATAAAGACTTCTACTCTTCTGTCTTTTTTGCTTCCTTTTCCTTTTTTTCTTATTTCCTTCTTTTGTGCTATCGTCTTGCGTCGCTGTCCTTATTTTACTCTTTTCCATTTTCTTTACTTTATCCCTCTCTCCGCTGCCCTTTACTCTGATCTCTCTCCCAAGTACAGTGCCTTGCAAAAGCATAAATAATAAGCGAATGTTCTCACATTTTGTAATTTATAAAATAAAATATATGAATGTTTGTTGTGCAAACAAACTTTTATACATTTTATTGGAATCCATTTAACAGTCCAAGAGAAATAAGTGCATAAGTGGGAAGTGGTTAAAAAAAGAAGAAGAGAGAAATCCCTCGTAGTTGTTGGTTTTGTTTTTACAGGAGAAACTTTGAAAAGTGGAGCATGAATATGAATCCAGACCCCAAACGTCAAGACTTCGTAGAACCACTTTGCACAATCACGGCTCCAAGAAACTTCATTCATTTTTTTCCATCAAAATAGATTAAGTTCATTACAAACAGATGAAAAGCATCTGCAAACATTCTTTTGTAGGTTTTGCTACTGATTATTTTTTATTTATTTTATTTTTTTTTTATTTAGGTCTGGACTTTGACTGAGCTTTTCTAATACATGGATGTTTATTAAATTAAATCTCGGGGCCCAACTCTCAAGGGTCAGTGTCCTGGTCATCAGTACTTCTAAAAGGCGAACCTTTGCACCAGTCACAAAACTTTTGCAACGTATAATTGTTTGGGTTTTTTTATCCAGCATTGCTGTGTATTTAGCTCCATCCATCTTTTTACTAACTCTAAAAAAATGTCCCTGCTCCTGCTGAGAAAACTATTCCCAGAGCATAACGACGTCACTATGTGTCACCATAGAGTTCACGATAAAGCTAGTTCATCTCCAAGTCATTGGATTTTGCACACAGGCCAAAACAGTAAAAATTTGTTCGCATCAGTTCGATGTTTGTGTTGTCTTGTACATGATGCAAACCACTAGCAGGACCTCCAGTGGTTTTCTTTGGACAAAGTTCTTTCTTGTTGCCACTCTAAAGTCCAGATTTCTGCAGCTCTCCTCCAGAGTATGTCTTGGTAGATTTGTGGTCTTTCCTATCTCAGGTGATGGACTGAGCAGTGCTATGTGATATGCTCAAATCTTGGAAAATTTCTTTATCATCTTATTCTATGTAAAGCTTCATAGCTTTCTCCCAGACATGTCTTCTTTGTTTCTTGGTCCTCATGATGCTGTTTGCTCTTTAACAAACCTTGGAGACCTTCAACAATCAGCTTCATTATCTGATGTTATATCTCACAGTGCAGACCAGATTTCCCCTCTGTTTACTGTTTTGGTTACTTTTGAATGTAGTTGGTTGGATTAGATTTAATTTCAGATTAAAAGGGGGTGAATGCAAATGTAATTTACTTTTTTTTTTTAGGTTTCTTATTGTAAAATCACAACAGTGTGTAACAACAGGTATTAATACTTTTGCAAGGCCCTGTCCACTTTTTCAAGTCCTACCTCATCCATCTCCGTTCCTCCTCCCTGTATTTGAAAGTTTTGGTAATCAGTTCAGAAAATCCCCTTTTCTTTCCTGTCTGACCCTCTTTCCTGCTAATCTGCTCCTTCCTCTGCCTCTGTCCCTCCGGCCCCTGTGTTCCAGTGGAGGAGCAGTCAGTCGGCAGGTTGTTCCTTTGTGCTTGATCTAACCATGTGGCTGCCAGGTTCCTAAAGGGGAACATGGTTCTGTCAAGCACCATGGAACGGCGCTGCAAATCCCTGCAGCATGGCCGAGACGCAAGAGAAACCAAACTCCTGTCTCTGCCCGCCTGTGTGTTTGTGCATGTGGTGTTTTTTGTGGGGGGAAGGGGGGCAACTATGTTCTGGATTATGTATGAACATCCTTCCTCTGTGATCTCATTTTTGATGATGTTTGGTCTGGACTGTGGTTTCTTACCCTAATAGTCAGATTTTGGCCTGACAGAACAGAAAAGCTCCAAACTCTTTATTCTGTTGTGGATGCATGTGTGTCTCTGTCCTCATTTTTATAGACTGAGTATCCTTATTTGTGCAACATGGCTCCATTATTTTAGGTGATATACATGCATTTTCAGCATCTACAGATGCAAGATGTTGCATGTGATCACATTTTCTCTCATCTTTTGACATATTTAGTTTATAGCAAAAGCAGCTCTTTCTGAAACGTTTCAAAAGTCTTCCTTTTGAACCACACCCTGAATCTTGGATATACACAGAGTTCTTTGACGGGAACCATGTCAGGGTTTGCTTCCCACACAATAATGGTGTTCTTTAACATCTTGGTTGTGTTTGTGATCAGGTAATGAGGATTACCGCAGCAAGCTTGGAGGTGACTGCTTCGCCGACCTGGCCTGCCCTGAGAAGTGCCGCTGTGAGGGCACAACGGTCGACTGCTCCAACCAGAAACTGACCAAAATCCCCGATCACATTCCTCAGTACACCACCGAGCTGTGAGTCACCCTTTGTTTCTCGACTTCAGTCTGATTAATAAAAAGAAACCTCATGTCAGCCTCCATCCCCTCTTACTTGCCTTTTACTCATTATTTTGGATTCTCCTTTCACCTCATGTGTTTCCAGGCGTCTGAACAACAATGAGTTCACGGTGCTCGAGGCAACAGGGATCTTCAAGAAGTTGCCTCAGCTAAGGAAGATGTGAGTCAGAAATTGATGTCATAAAGTCATGTTCCAGTCAAACAGAAAAAAAACTATAACTATAAAAATATTGTATTTTCTTCCCACTACATTCATTCTGCTTCACCATAATCTCTAATTTCTACTGCCCCTTGCAGTAATCTGAGTAATAATCGTATCAGCGACATTGAGGAGGGGACTTTTGAAGGAGCTTTAGGGGTCAACGAACTGATTCTGACCTCCAACAGACTGGAGAACATACACCACCGCATGCTGAAGGGACTCGGTGGCCTCCGCACACTGTGAGCAAACACACACACATACTAATATATTGTCTTTTATTGAATTTTTCTTGTGATAGGCCAACACAAAATACTGCTCAGTTCTGAAGTGGAAGAAAAATCATGCATGGTTTGCTCTTAAATTCATCCTCCTTAACTCAAACACCCAAAAATAAAATCCAGTCCCTTTAATTGTATTTCAAAGTTCCCTAATTATTAAATATCATCCTGGGGTGTGTGATGTAACCTCAGTATTAGACTAATTGTTCTGTGATGGTTTATTAGTGAACATTAGTGGTAATGGAAACAAAGGGACGCAGCAGACAGAACAGGAGAAGCTCAAAGCAGGGTTAGCTTGTACAGCTATATCACTGAGCCCTCTGCAATCATTCATCCAGAAATGGAAGAAGTATGGCACAGCTGCAAACCTATCAAAAAATGACCATTAATCAGAGAAGCAGCCAAGGGACCCATTGTAACTCTTGGAGTAGCTGCAGCTAACGCAGCAGACTAACAGGACTATTACTTGTAAACTTTAGCAATCTGGACATAATGGATGAATGGCAGGAAGTAACTCACTTTTAAAAGAAGACCATAAGACGCACTGTTTGCTGTTTGCAACAAGCGTAAACATAGCAGAAATGTAGGAAAAAAAAGTGTGCTGGTCAACTCATTAAGTTAAACTTTTTTGTGCACCAGCAAAACATTATATGTATATGAAAATGTATATTGCCCATCACCCTAAGCAAGTCGTCCCTTTAGTAAGACATGGCAGAAGCAGCATCATGATGTGGGGAAGTTGTGTTTGTCTATCACAGGGGTCTACAACATTTACAGCCTTAAGAGACACTTTTACTCTCAGGCCAGCCACATGAAACTCGAATGTTACAGTTTTTTGAAAAAAAGAGAACTTATAATTGTAGATAAATATCTTCTAATAGGAAATTTGTTGTAATTTTTAACGTTAACATTAAATATCTATCATTAAGCAAATTACTATCACTTTCAGTGTCATTCCTTGTGAAAATTCAACATAAATATTGTAAGAATAATAAACTGAAAACCTGAGTTTGTTGTTATATCCAAACAATAGCTGCAGATCCTTGATGTATCACATAAAATGTAAATAAAGTACATTGAACTCTGCTGTTGTTTCAGTATGGAAAAAAATCTCAGAACATTCATGGGTTGTTTATACTTTCACAATCGAGTCCAACTAATATTCATAACCTTCCACACACTGATATTCTCTGCCCAAATGTGTAGTGTGTTTTTATTTTGCACTAAATGTATTAATATGAATGTATTTGTGTGAACAGTATGCTGAGAAGCAACAGGATCAGCTGTGTGAGTAACAGCAGCTTCGTGGGGTTGAGTTCTGTCAGACTCCTTTCTCTCTACGACAACCAGATCACCTCCATGAACCCCGGCGCCTTCGACACACTGCACTCTCTCTCCACACTGTGAGTATACATGGTAGCATGACTCTCTCAGCCTTCTGCTCCGTGGCATCTGTTCATATGGTACTAACTTTTTTGATTTTCCAGGAACCTTTTGGCCAATCCCTTCAACTGTAATTGCCACCTGGCCTGGCTCGGCGATTGGCTGAGAAGGAAACGCATCGTGACTGGGAATCCTCGCTGCCAAAACCCTTATTTCCTGAAGGAGATTCCCATCCAGGATGTGGCTGTTCAGGACTTTGCCTGTGAAGATGGTGAGGCGGCACGACTTGTTCTTCATTATTGCTGTTTCTGCCATCTCTTTTATAATGTTCCTCATTGAATACAACAGGCAACAACGAGAACAGCTGCTCTCCTGTTCTGAGGTGTCCGGCCGAGTGTTCCTGTCTGGACACTGTGGTGCGCTGCAGCAACAAAGGTCTCACCACGCTGCCCAAAGGCCTCCCAAAAGAGACCACTGAACTGTGAGTTACAAAAAGTTGCACAATGAAAATAGAAATAGCAGTACAACTATTGGAAAATATCCATCCATCGACTGTCTGTACTCACTCATAGGGTCACAGGGGGGCTGTTGTCAATCTCTAGGTGTCTGGAAATATGAGAATGTTAAATGTTGAAACCTTTATTAAAAAAAATCTGTACTCATTTTCATTTTTATTTAAAATTCATTCAAAAAGTTTGGGCCCAGAAAACAAGGTGCAAGAAAATACTTAACAAGAAATATTTTATTTGCCTCAATCAATCTGAAAGTGAACACAGTGAAAAAGAAAAAAATCTAAATTGATTTTTATCCAGTGTTATATTTTAATGATCGTTACCCATTCATTGAACAAACATTCTCCATTTGACAATATCAGATAAAAGATTAAACCAAAGTAGCTCCTTGCTTGAGTTTTTTTTTTTCAAGCTTACTGAATCCTATAATAATGTTTTCATAGTTTTCTTCCAAGGGAGCAACTGATTGAAGCTCCACATGAAACGATAAACAGAAAAAACAAACTGAACTGCAGAGGAGCAACCAAACATGCAGTCATGATTGCCAGTGTAGCCATGGGGAAATCATGACTTAATACTTTGTAGAAGTTATTGTTTTCTGCATGACCTCATCAGACTCTCATTGTGACGAACATTTGGCCCTCCCTTCTTTAGATCATTGCTTCATATCAGTTTATCAGGTTGACTGAAACCTGAGTGAAACCAGACTTTGACTGAGCCATTGCATCACCCTGATACTTTTCTACCCCGTTTTAAAGCTGCGGCTCTTGAGTCTGAGGTCATCGTCATGTTGCCGACTCAGTTTTGGATGAGATTTTTCTGTTGGAGAGACGCCCGCTCTTCTGACTGCAGAGAACTTTAATTTATAAAGTTCATGGTCGACTGCATTACTAAAAGGTGCTCAGGAACTGCAGCAGCACAGCAGGCCCATTACCATTACTCTTCCCCCACCATGTTTGACAGGTAGTTCAAGGTGTTTGGACTGTTATGTAGTACATTGTTGCCAAACATCTCTACTTTACTCAGTCATACAAAGGGCATTGCTTCACAAGTTTCTGAGCAATGCACAATTCAACCTTTGGTCAATCCTCTCGAACTTTCACTTTTGGAAACAGTGGAAGATGAACCTTGAATGTTTTTCACTTGGGAATAATATTTCTCACTGAAGACTGATGGATGTCAGATTATTTGGAATTGGACTTATAACCTTTATAGTTACCATCAATTGTTTCTTTAAGATGATTGCTGATGTCTTTAATTATTGACATAATACACTTTTACATGTGCGATGCTAATAAACTACAAAAGCTCCTGCTTTTATAGAGGAGAACACTCTGATAATGGTCAGTTAATCAAAGAAACTTGATTTGTAAAACCAGACTGAAACTTTCAGAAAATAGACTCTAAAATGATTTTCTTAGTTTATAAACCTCTGAATGGCTTACCACCAAAATACATTAGAGATCCGCTGCTGCTGTTGTTGTTGTGTCAGCCTTCCAGACCTCTGAGGACCAAACATGGAGAAGCAGCATTCAGCGTCTAGGCACCACAAATCTGGAACAAACTTCCAGAAAACTGCAAAACAGCTGAAACACTGAGTTCCCTTAAGTCAAGACTTAAAGCACCATTTCCTTTGACTAGCAGTAACTGGAACATTGATCAACATATTTGATGTGTTGAGGATTTTGATGATGACATTTGACCAAATATAATGTTTATTTATTGCTTCATAATTGGTGATGGTCTGATGCTCAAACCCAACATGGTAATTGCCTTGTTGCTGAAACAAATAAACTCGACTTGAGTTTTAAAACCTGTTCAAGCTGCATGGGAACATATAGGGGACAGCCATGAAACCTCTCTTCCCTTGACTTTAGAGGAGTTTATTTGTGAATCTCAAGTAAATTCACACTCATTTACTTCAGAAAAAAAGTCTGTAGTAGCTAAAAAAAAAAAAAAAAGGAACAAGAGTTAGCAGTATTTTTTAATATTTAACACATTCCTTTGTGGGAAACATTGCTCTCCATATATTGACCAGTATTTTAATATTACAGCTGGATCTGTAGCCAAACAGTGACAGATATAAAACCTCACTTATTTTTCATTATGTGTCTGCTATTAAAAAAAAATGGTGTGAGGCTGCAGTGGGAATATTACATTTCAGTGTTTATTATGGCTGTAACTGTAATGACTGTTCACACTGTTGGAAGTAAGGAATTTCCCTTGTGGCTGTCATGTAATTTTATCCTTGTTTGGTTTTTCACTTTCAACCTTCCTTTTTAATTTTCCACATTTATCTTTATCTACTCTAAGTTTGTATCAGAATCACCTCCATGTGTTTTTTTTTCTTCTTTTCTTTGTGTACACAGATATTTGGACGGAAACCACTTCACTCAGGTTCCAGTGGAGCTCTCCAATTACAAACACTTAACGCTCATGTAAGTTTGACTAACATTAACTCGGCAAACAGAAAGTCATTAATCCACAAAACTATCTATCACAAACATAGATGGGGGGACTGTGATTTGGCTGATATTTCCTGCACTTTTAAAGACCAACACTAACAGACTGATGCTGTGTGAGATTTCTGCTCAGAATCTCATTGGTTTGGCCCCAACGAGGGTGTAGCTGTCAGAACAAATGAAAACAAACAGAAATTATCTGCCGTTTACAATCTGTGTGCTGTGTGGATTCCTTTTCGCATGTGTGCCTCTGTGTGTGTGTGTGTTTTATGCATCTGTTGTTTCCTTTTCAGTGATTTGAGTAACAACCAGATCAGCACGTTGTCCAACCACAGCCTCAGTAACATGTCCGAACTGCTTACACTGTGAGTCTGGCTTCACATCTGTCCCTTTGCAATATGAGTGCAAGTGTGTGCGGATTCAGCATGAAAGTGTGTGTGTGCGTATTTGTTGTTCTTAAATGCTTATGAAATTTTGAGCAAAGATGCAGTAAAATGCACTTCTTGTTAACTTTTGCTTGGATGCTACATATCAGAGCCTTGTATAAAACTGACAAGTATATTTATTTAAAATCTGCCCTAAGAAGTTGAAAATGCATTTACAACAAAGTAAGATTGATTGTAAAAGTTGTTTTCTCTTTCATTAGGTTGCTTTTGCAGATAGAAAGTTGAAAGTTGGACTGGGTTCCAATGGGTTAATGTTGTTGGTCTCAGATAGCACAGCACGTCTTTAGGGGTCTAGTGGAGTCAATTTATTGATGGATCAGAACCAAAAAGGAAACCAACGATCTCTTTCTGCATAAATATTGAAAGTCTTGCTGCAATTTAGCATATCCTGAACAGCTTCTTTGTTTACTTTTATGTGTAAAGAATCCTGAGCTACAACCGTCTGCGGTGCATACCAGTGAGGGCGTTCGATGGGCTCAAGTCTTTGCGTTTGCTGTGAGTATCTGCATGTAACATGCTGTTGAACCAGGCAAGTGGTGAATATTTATTAAAGGCTTTCAACATCTGGGTGTCTACATTTCTGTGACGTTTTTCCTCTCTGAACTTAAATCACTCGCTATCTTAGATCTCTTCATGGTAACGACATATCCCTGATTCCAGAGGGAGCCTTTAAAGACCTGTCTTCACTTTCTCATCTGTAAGTTTCACACACACACACACACACACACACACGCAAACTGTTCTGTGAGGTCAAGTTTAGATGTAAAGTAACTCATCAACAAATTAATTCATTCCTGTTTTGTTAATCTAGAAATGTCTGATTCCAGTAATAACAAATAAGCACATCACCCTTTAAAACCCAAACAGTAATTTAATTAATGTTACTTATTCAGTGTTCTATGACTGGAAAAAAGTGATACTGACATTCTGCTCTCAATTGCTGAAGATTAAAAATTAAAGTTCAAGTAAAGTTATATAAACCCTTATTATTATTTTTTAACAGTTTTAGATCTAAGATAAATCTCCATCAAATACTTTCCAGTTCTGTCAGCCCATTTTCATGGCTTCTTTTTGAGAATTACAATAGTGGTACTTGGTTTAAAAAATTACAATTATCTTGAATGAGTAGTGTTTTCAGTTTTGTTTAAGGAAGCAAATTAAAATTTTAGAGATTATAACAGAAGGATAATCTGTGTGCAGCTCTTGTGCAACCATCTAACTAATTACACATTAAACGTGATGAATATTGCTCTCAATCTTGCTTGCACTCATGCCACAGGGCTCTGGGTGCCAACCCTTTGTACTGTGACTGCCACTTGCAGTGGCTGTCCGACTGGGTCAAGAGCGGCTACAAGGAGCCCGGCATCGCCCGCTGTGCTGGGCCCGGTGACATGACAGACAAACTGCTCCTCACTACACCTTCCAAGAAGTTCACCTGCACAGGTAAATGCTCATCCTCTCACTACCATGATACAGGAATAAACTCAAACCTACCACTAAACACATTTCACATGCTGTCGCTTTCCTTGTAGAAAACAAATAACAAACACAAACACATGATTAATCTTAAAACAGCCACTTTGTGTCGTGCCCGGGAACCGACCTGCAACTGACAGGAGGTTTACATGGAAATTACAAGCTGCCAAATAAAAGCTGAAGCTCAATAACAAAAAGACTGTGTAGATCTGAAACTCAACATGTTAGAGAACAAAATAAAAATGTCTGTTTTAATATTTGTTTTGCACAGTTTAATAAGATATATGTATTTGAGAAGCAAGAAGTTGATTGTATCTCTGGATAAAAGGTTCAATGTAAAAGTATATATTTATGTCAAATAAATATTTGTTTTTCCAAAAGACATAGATTTGCTAAAAATAACTGATATATACTGTACATGTGCTATGTTCAAATTATTATCAGATCAATCAATACTAATCAATATCTAGGCTGTTTTTGAGTCAGGTTTTATTTAGCATTAATCACTGAAATATCCACATTTTAGAAACCAAAAATTGCTATATTATCCATTCATCCATTTTCTTCCACTTAACCAGGGTCGGGTCGCGGGGATAGCAGCTTAAGAAGTAAAACTGTGTAACTACCAAAAGCAATTATTAATTGATGATATCATTGTTTAGGTGAAAAAAACTAATTGCTGACATTTGCTGGTAAATTAGTTTTTAAGTTTGGGAGGTGATTTTTTTATTTTTTTTTTCACATAGGTTTGGCTGTTCAGTTTGCATTCACAAACATTTTAGTTCTAGAACATTTGTGTGAAGTTTGAATGCTTAAAATAGCTTATAAGGTTTATGCTTGATTGTTGAGCTGAGTGTTGACCTTAACCTTTCAACCTAAAGATTTCACATTAACTTTGAATACATAACTGAAACCTATTTTTGACCTAATCTGACTGACGCACTGTAGAAGTCCCTGGGCCTTGTGGTTTTCTAGTGCCAGGTAAAGTAGCCAATCCCCAGTACTTTTCCTCCAAACCCTGGTTCCTGAGTTTGAGATTGTCCAAGCCCCATTTTCCTCAATCTTACAACCCGACCCAAATTGAACCACTCTGTTTCCCTCTTAACCCTGATGTTGTTCCAACCACTGTAACCTCTAGCTGTTAAATGTTGATATTCTGTCATTAGAGTTCGGGATATGTGTCTCCTGTTTCAGAAATGGTCCTGCACAGAAAATACCAAATTTTTTTGTTTTATTCTTTCTTGCGAAAAGGATTCGCTCACCTCTTCAAATAATTTAATTCAGAAGTGTATTAAACCCAACAAGTAGACATATGTAGCAAGCATCCATGCAGGAATGGTTCGCTTGTAGGAGTTTCAAGAAGTCTGCTTCTAGCAGCTAAATATTTGTTTTTTCTTTTACAATGTTGGGTTCAAAGGCATTTTTCTTTTCACTTTAATTGATTAACGTATGCTTTATTCACAAAACGATTCATTAAGCAGCATTTGTTGCACCAAGTTTATTACTGAAATCATAACGGCATTAAAAATCCATAGAAGGAAGAATGACAAACCTTCATTTTGTCTGTGCAAGGCCATAAAAATGTCCAGCGACGAAAGTGTGTGTAAATCTCTATATTCCCACCTATTCCACATGCCTAAGTCTGAGATGTTTGTTTGGTGTGTGTGTGTGTGTGTGTGTGTGTGTGTGTGTGTGTGTGTGTGTGTGTGTGTGTGTGTGTGTGTGTGTGTGTGTGTTGTTTGTGTGGATTGGTGCCTCACGCAGGCCCGGTGGATTTGAGTATCCAGGCCAAGTGTGACCCCTGTCTGTCCAGCCCCTGTAAAAATGACGGCACATGCTCCGTTGATCCTGTGCACTACTACCGCTGCACTTGCCCCTATGGATTTAAGGTATTCACATTTTGGAAGTTATAATGTATATTACACAGAAGTAGAACCATTTGTCTTTAATTAAGTAAACAATACATGCACAAATAGTTTTTGGAAGAGAGAAGATAATAAAATTGTATTCTTAACACTTTCCATTCAATACCTGTTTACTTGAAGGTCTGATGTTCATTCAATTTAATCATTGTACATGTCTGTAGGGACAAAACTGTGAGGAGCCTATTCATGCCTGCATCAGTAATCCCTGCCAGAACAGTGGGACTTGCCATCTGAAGGAAGGAGATGGAAGCCACTTTTGGTGAGATACTTTCAAAATAAATTTTTTTCACATTTAGTATTTTTTTGCTGGAGCTACTTAATTTTAAAGTTGAGCTGAGTTGGTAGCACTGTTGCCTTGAGGCAAGAAGACCCAGGATTTTAATCCCGACAGGAGCTCATCTGCATAGCTCGCATGTTCTCTCCACTCTAACATGGGTCTTCTAGTTTCTTCCCTCCAACTGCCTAAAGACATTTTGTGTTAGTTTAATTATTCTCTCTAAATTGGCCTTAGGTCTCACTGTGTGTGTGCATGGTTGTGTGTCCCTGTGATTGCCTGGTGACCGATCCAGATGTACTTGCCTCTCGCCCACTGAGTGCTGGAAGCAGGCATCAGCGTGACCCTGTAAGGATTAAGATGGGACATAACTTGGAGGATTATGGAGTAACTGCTCATGCAACAAACATGAAATCACCATGTTCTACTTGCAGTAGTAGAGCACTGGGAGGCTTTATATGAATATTAACTTCAAGATGCATTTTAAAACATTACAAGTAATGAAAGAAAAATGTAAATCCTTCACCAAATTAATGCAAAGGCTACGTATGATTGCTTTCCTGTAATAAGTCTTGGAGTTAAACCTCTGTAGAAATATTGGAAATCAAAATCTGACACCCCTTTTTTATCAGGTGGACTTACAGACAGATCAGATCAAAAATCTGTTTCATCACTTTATTCATATGTCTATTGGTATAGAACTAACTGATCCTCACAGCTGCCTGATAATGCGCCAGTGTCTCACAAAGTGTGGTGTGACATAAAACTACTTCCCCTTTCCACAAAGCTAAGTGAACCAGTCAGTCAGACCCAGAGCAGACATTTACCGGGGTAAGTTAGGATCACAAAAGGTACATGTATTTTTACGAATCGGCACAACATCAGTATAACTTGTAGAACATTACTTTTGTAGTAAAGCTAAAATAACTTTGACGATGTTTCCCATCCCCATGCATGGCACTAAACAATGTTAAAGTTCTCCTTTACTGACAGGTTGTGGGGTCCTCAGTCATTGTCACTCCACTAGTAACAGGAGCTACTAAGTCATTCTGTCATTTCTTAGTTCAAAGCTCACAAAGTTTAAATTCAAGCTCACTAAGGCCCAATGAAGAAATCTGATTATCAAGTGATAAAGTGCCATCAGGAGGCAAGCTAACAAAATAGATATTAACAAAGATAATTAGACAAACCATAAAATCACTTCTCTTTTTGTCTCCTCTTTGTCTCTTCTTCTTGTCAATTCCTCTTAAACGTTTCTATCTTTGTTTGATTTTCTAATAGTAATTTGAATATATTCGTTCTGAAGCCCTATCGCTGACTATAATGAGATATCATCCAACAGAGCATGTAATGCATAAAGAGCTCTTGATTAAGCCCATAATATAGCACTCTGTGTGTGTGGGGGGGGGGGGGGCGGGTGGGTGTGTGTGTGTGTGTCCAAACTGAGACATAGTTACTTAGCTGAGAGACATTACCATTTGTGACACAGATCTCTGATAAAATGTTGCTGTATTACATTAAATCATGTGTGATAAGTAAGCTAGATGCTCTTGTCACATGAAACCAAAATTAAACTTTCTGACATGTGCACATATCCTGTTGTTGTATAGTTGAACACATCTCAATGGAGAAACATGGTAGTGGTGGTGTCATGCTGTAGGGACGTGTTGCCTCATTTGTGACAGGGGGGCTGGTCGGAGTTGATGGGACTGAATACAGATGCATGCCACATTTTCATTTTGTGTAAAAGGTTTTCCTCTCATTTCATAGTTACGTTCTACTTTGTGTTTGACTTTACTATAAAAGACCAGTAAAATACATCAGATCTCTTGGTAATAATGTGACAAAATGGGTTGTATGAATAATTTACAGGTACAAAGCTGTTAGTCACTTTGGAAATTCATGGAAAATAATTCAAATGATATACGATGAATCACAAATGTATTATTATCTGTATGTTGTTGTGTGTAAGTATCTTTTTACTCATGATTGATTGTATGACTTCATGTGTAACTTCAGGTGTGTGTGTCCGGAGGGCTTCGAAGGCGACACATGTGAGATCAACATTGACGACTGTGAGGATAACGACTGTGAGAACAACTCCACCTGCGTGGATGGAATCAACAACTACACCTGCATGTGCTCACCAGAATACACAGGTAACACGTTGCTTTCAAAGAGCTTCCACCCTCAATGGATCTCCATTTATTTATTTTTTTAAGTGCATCTAATTAGTTATTGATTTCAAACACAAATACACTGGAGATATTTTCAGGTTGTGCAACAGTCTCATAAAACTAATAGATTCTACTTTCTAAATTATAAAAGCTTTTGTTTTTTTAAATAGATTATCTGCTTCATGAGGTAATACAATATTTTATATTGCATGTACAGTACCTCTTATGTAAATCCCCCATAGAAGTTAAATATTAAAACCAGAATACACTGCCAGTTAGAAGTTCCTACATAACCATCAAGGGCCTCAATGTTTTTTAATGATACATTTTCAAAAGTGGAAGGATTTTAAAACATACAGTTTTGAGTTTATTTATTTA
>CAEFZX010026998.1:0-50602 GCA_903066825.1 Alfaro cultratus
CAACCTTGAGCTAAACGCCGCTTACTCCCCGGAGCTCGAATATCGAATATCCAACTTGAAACTAACTTCACTGCGGTTTGTTATTAATTGAATTGTCACCCATAGCTAAATGGTATAATCATAAGAAGCAGTAATAAGGCAGCAGGGAAAGAATGATGTCAAAGTTGTCTGCAAAAACATTATGCCCAGTCTTTTATTTTCTTCTTTTCTTGAGTCGGACCAGGTTTGGTGAAACGTCCTCAGCTCAGCGGACCTCAGCAGACACCTTGTAGGGATGAGGCACTCGTGTACTTCCAGTGATTCCTTCAGTGCTCAGCTCAACTCCGCCAGGAACAGAGAAAGTGAACTTCTGCAGTAAGCCGACAAAGAACAGGAACAGCTCCATCTTGGCGAGGCTTTCACCGAGGCAAGCCCGTTTTCCTGCATAGTGAACACAGACGCGTGGCTGTGGTTTGAACACTGTCATGTTTTCTTGGTTAACTTTAAACATCTAAGTTCATATAAAACTAGATTAGATTTTTATGCGCCCTTAATTTAAATGTTTTGCGTAAAACATCCCTAATGTTCAACAATTAAAAGTAAACTCTGATCAACAACATTGGATGATTTGTCCTAGCAGATACTAATCGGATGCTTGAGTGAAATTGACATGATTTGCTATTATACCTTCAGCTTACAGAAAACCACTTACTTTATGTGATAAACCTACACAAAGTAGTTCTTAAATTTACACATAAAACCTGAAAACTGAGTCTTGTATTTATATTTAGCCCTTCTGAGTCAATATTTTTGTAAAAAATTCTATTGCAAAAACACTTTTACTTGAATACAGCTGGAACTTTTTCTGGATTTATGTCTGGACTTTGACTGGACCATTATTAATTCTATAAGTTTTGATTTAAATCATTCCATTTTAGCTCTGACAGTAAGTTTTAGGGTTGACTTTAGATTGAGGGGAAAATTAATCTTTGCCTCAGTCTGCAAAAGTCTTTTGCAGCTTCCAACAAGTTTTGTTGCTCTGTCAACTTTCCATTATTCTGCTAAAGAAAAGCTTGTGACACCGTTTTACTCTGTATGTAGAGATGTCGGGGTCATATTTACTAGTAGTTTTTGGCCACACATATTTTATTTTTACTATATTCATCTTACATGAACCTCCTTTTCATGTTTCCTGTGCCTTCTATATGTCTTGGGGTAAACTTTAAATGTGATTACTCAGTACAGTCATATCTTTCCTTTAGCCAGTTCTCTATGCCAGCTATGTTTGTGGAGAGCATGTCTGATAGCTGTCAAAAGATTCTTCACCCTTAAATTTGAAGCACATGTGCTGTACCTGCAGAGAACGGGAGGAATGCTTCTCTCTTCACAAACTTCCCATTGGCATCCAGGAAGTGTCCAGGGTTGAAGGTGTCTGGAGTTTCCCATTCAGTTTTGTCAAACAGTACGGATGTCAACATGGGCATCACAGATGTTCCCTAAAAACATCAAAATTCACTAAACAGAACAAAGCAAATCCAGAAAAAAAACACTTTTACCTAAATGCTTATCGCTTATTAGTTGCTCAGTAAATTGACCTTTGGTATGAGGTAACCACCCAGAGTTGTATCCTTGGCAGCCACCCTGAATCCATTCAGTGGAACAATGTTTCCCATCCTCTGGATCTCATGGATCACAGCATCAGTGTACGGCAGGTTCTGTCTGTCGGCCATAGAGGGTTGGCGACTCTGTCCAATCACTCTATCAATCTCTGCCTGGACTTTCTCTGTAACAACAAAGTCAGTTTTTACTACGTCTCTTTCAGCCATATATGGTTCAGCATATAAGCAGCTATCTTTCTGTCAAATCCCCCCGGTGCTCGTCATGGTTCCACCTGTTCCTGCCTCACTAACAAACATTGATTCTGTTTTGAATCAGAGCTGGTCTCTGATGCAAAACACTCCTTGAACTTTGTATCACTCCTACCTCAACTTACTCCTGTCTATCTGTCCTTCATCTATTCAGTTAGTTAAAAATTAGCAACAGCATAAATAAAAAACCAAACAAACAAACTAAAAAAGAATTAATGTAACAGTAAATGGGTTTTTAGTAGGGGTGCACCGATTTATCGGAGCCGATTTCCTTAATTTTGGGAGATCGGTGATCGGCTGATTTGTACATGAAGCCGATCTTATCTTGCTTTGCAAAGGTCTAAGAATCAACCACTTCCCTCTTTTGCTCTCTGGTGAGAAAGGTTTGACTGACAGACCAGCCCTCCAAGTTATGTCTGCACGTTTACAATTAACAGTAGTGACCCCACTGTTGCCAACTTAACGACTTTCTTACTATATTGAATAACATTTCAGAGGAAAAAAATTGGTATTGACCAAAATCGGAATCGGCAGGTTAAATCTTTTTAAAAGATCAGCGATCAACCTGAAAACTACAATCGGTGCACCTCTAGTTTTTACATTAGGTGAGCAAAATTGATCCATTGTAACCACAGGTCAATACTCTATCCAACCCAAACTTTTCTTTATTACAGTTCAGGAATATTTATGAAACTGACATCCGTGACATATGACTTGGAGCTTTGTGCTCAAGGTAATACTTTATTGTTGTGTGTCGCACAACAAAAAGTGAATTGGGGCATTTTTACAATATAAAAAACCTGCTAACTTTAAGCAAAGCTGTAATCACTTTAGAGAGCCGAGCCTTCCACCAACCTTGGACATCGGGGTTTTTAATTAGGAAAATCAAAGCCCACAGCAGCGTGGTGGCTGTTGTTTCTGTTCCTGCTAGGAAGAGGTCAAGAGAGCAGAAAGCCAGGTTGCTCTCTGTGAAGCCCAGGTTGGAGTCTTTTTGCTGCACAGAAATGTACAAAAGACAAGTTGCTTAATGATGGCAGAATAAAACGGGATGTGTTTGAGAGTGAAAGAACCCTGATTGGTTACATACGTTCTCCATCTCAATGAGAAAAGAGTCAATGTAGTCTCTAGGGTTGTTGTGGTCCAAATCCTTCTTGTGCTCTTGTATTTCCTCATGAAGGAAATCTTGTATGCTGGTGTAAATCCTGAAGATTTTGTTGTGAGGACCTGGCAAATATTTCATCACGCTGGGGAATGCCTGATAGAGCTGTTTGATGAAATAAAAAGATGACAATAATGACAAATATCGCATATCCTCTTTTATAATAAACCTCTCACATCGCGGTATGTGACACAGAGTGGTCCTCCATCGGGGTTATTGAACTTACTTCGCCCCAAATGCTCCCCTCCAGCCAAATCACCTCAGACATGTACTTCAGCATCGTCTGAAACCTGTGGTCAGTGTAGTCATATCTTTTCCCCATGACAAGCTGACAGATGATGTTGGACACAGCGTTGTTGAAGAGGCCTGCTGGGCTGAAAAGTTTACCTGATGAAGAGAAAGGCCAGGTTCAAAAAAGAGCCAACCAATGTGTGCTGTATTTCACAGTGAATGTAACCAACCTTTCTCACTCTCTATTTCCTCCTGCAGGTGTCGGGTCTCCTCACAGATGCTGAGCTCCAGCATGTTCTTCCCCAGACCAAAGTTACGTAAGGTAGACAAAGCAAAACGTCGCTGTCTCTTCCATTTTTCACCATTGCTCAAGAATAGACCAGCTAGAAATCAGCATGCAAGCATGACAATGTTAAAGCCTCACATAACCCACGTCTGTCCAACGAAACCAAAATGTTTCCACACCTGCGGGCTCAGTGTAAAACCTGTCAGCGACTGCATTGTACGGTCGGTCCACAAAGTTCTCAGCTTGCGTCACAATGGCCTCTTTCACCATCTTATATCCGCTCACAATCACCAACGTATCCCAGCCTAGGCGGACTCTGAAGACGCTGCCATAGAGGTCAGCCAGCTGTGGAGAATGTAACAGGTTAATCTGTACAGCTTCTTCCAGACACCCAGACAGTTATCTACTTTTTGTTTTTTGTATGTGGGTGTAAAGGACATTTTATGGGTAACAGCAACAACAAAAGGGCCTCAAATCATTGCACTTATCACCTCTGTGTTTGAATTATTTTGCTGGATGTGACAAGATGTACAGTTTACAAAGGGATTCCACTTTGTCTTGTCAGTATACAATTTTTTTTTCTCCAAACTCTTGGGTGTTAAGATGTTTTGCGGTAAGTATAAGTCCGTTTTCCTCCACTGAAAATTTTCTCTAGATGCTGGTTTTGTATCTTAACTGAGGAAATTGTGGCCTGCAGTGTTTTAGTTGATGATCTGGGTCCATATGTGATTTCATGGATGAATTAGAGATTCACTTTAGGAGAACATTTAGTGGACTGTCACTATTGATGTATCAATGTATGTAAAAAACAAAAAAAAAAGAAAAAACAAAAACAAAAGTAGTTAATTACAGTGAATTAACTGAGGAGTAAATTAATTATTCCTCTGAGATATGCTTATCTTAGAGCCAGATAAGATAAGCACAGATTTCATCTGTGATGGTTCAATCACAGATGTAATCATCACTTCACCACATTTTTATGCATGCAAGTTGCCTTTTTTCTTAAATTTAATCCTTTCAAAAATTTAAATGTGGCAAATTGACAAACAACAAAATGTGTCAAATCTTTTTGCCGCACTGTATTTTTACTGTGAATTAAAAAAAGAAAAAAAAAAACAAAGAAATTGAAACACCTATTTGCTTGGTTATGTATCTACCCATTCTTTCCTTAGTTAATATTTGACTTCTGTCAGTTTTTGCCAGCCCCGTCTCCCCAGCCTCCAGAAAGCGTAATTCAGCTGCTGAAATTCTTTAATGTATTATCTGATTTTCGTCATCCACCCTAGAAATGGGGGCAGTTCTCATCAGAGCAGCCTTTTGAAAATGTTATAACATTTAAAATAGAAACAAAAAAACAACAAAAATAAAACATTTACAAACTTTAATTTCACAGCAGAACTTATCACCAGTAGGAATGTTTGAATCCTACATAAAAGAGAAAGAAATCAGGACACCTGAAAACAACTGTTTAATTCACATTTCACAATGAATTTAGCCAAACAAAGATATAACTTTAGGCTCTTAATGCAAAGCAATACCTTGGTGAAATAAACGTGTGGATGCTTGCTGTCCAAAGTCAAGATATTTCCCATGAAGGGAAGGGCTCTTGGTCCTGGAGGAAAGTTTGATGGTTTCCTGTTTTTCAGGTAATCAGCTATCAAAAGAAATGATAAAACAAACAAAAATAGCCCCTTCAGGTTAAAGCTCAGCAAAATATTATAAAGCCACATGGTTAAAGCACACAAAAACGGGCAGCAGCAGAAAAAAAAAAGCTTAAACAATCTTCTTGTTTTTGTGATATCTGTTTGCGGTCAAAGTCTGCAGCGTCGGCCGCCTGGCAGGCAAATCAAAATCACAGCACACCTTAGACTGTGCAAAGGGGAAAGAGGTGTAAATGTGTCAGACCGCACCTACATGCCCTTTGACAAGCCTAACCTTTGTAATCCATGGAAGATAAAACCTACTTTTATCTATCCCTGTTTAGAGTTCAGACATTGTGATAATGGATATTTAATGATGGACACAAACATAAAACAGCATTATCGGCTTGGCTACGGTCCTCTGTGTCAAATGAAGTTCCTCCGTTCTCGACTTGCTTAGAGTCTGAATTACTTGTCTGTATTTAATAAGAATTTAAGTTTTGGAAGGCTTCCTGTTAGCATCTCCCCTAATACGTCTGCTAGTTTGTGCACTTTTGAAACCTCCAACTTTGCTACCGACTGTGATAAAACTAAATAAGAGATTAGCTGTTGACGGGAAAGCAGAGCCAGGCCCAACAACACAAAGTGCACCAGTGGCAAAAGGCACCCAGGAGATTTATTGTGCAGGAGTTTCAACAAGCTGGAACTAGAGAAAACTGGAGGAATATCAGGCGTGTGCCTTCAAAAATCATTCACTGTTTTATTTGACAGGTCGACTTTAAATACTCCAAAATTGTGAAGAAAATAGAAAAATACATACATGGCATTCAAACATTTGTACTTTGTGATTTTAGTTTAAGTGTCAGATTGATTGGGTCTAATTTCATATTAGACAACAAATGGCATCACAAAGAAAGAGGAAGGTCAGGGTAAATGTTTTGAGCAAGTTAAAATTAGGGTGAGACTATAAAACATCTTAAGCTTTGAATGTCACACATCAACCCAAACTGGAGAGAGTACGAGAAATGAAAGTTTGACAGAGTTGAATGCAAAATGCTTGGAACTAAATATAGAAGATTCCTGGAGGAAAAACTGTCAGAAAGGAGTTTCACCTTTCAGCAGGACCTAAACATAACACCAAAGCTACAACGTTGAGTTTTAGATCAAATCTTATTCATAAGCTAGAATGGCCAAGTCAAAGTCCAGACATAAATTCAAGTCAGAATGATTGGAAGCTTTGCATCCAATCTAACTGAGCTTGGACTATTTTACAATCAAAAATCTGATGAGAATCAGATCTTTAGGTGTGCAATAGTAATAAAGACCTAATTTGAAAGGCTTGGAGCTGTAATTAAAGCCAAAGGTGATCGGCTCAAAGGGACTGGAATTGGACACGACTGCATTATTATTTTAATTAGCTGAAGTTAAACGTTTGACAGTTTCACGGTCAAACTGGAAAGACATGAGCTGTGCTTTCCAGGCCTATTATGTGGAGCTTAACTAAAAACAGGCACATGATGACTGTGCGGAAAAAGCTCCCAGGCTCTAACACAAATATTATTCAGTAAAATCACTGAATTTATCAAATATTGTCATAAGATAAGAGAAACTGACTGTTTTGTTTTTCCAGCTAAGTTCCCTTTTTCTTCTCTTACTTTGTTCTTTGAGCTGAACTGTTGTCACTTATTGGTAATGCAAAAAAATGACAAATGAATCACCATTTAAAAGACGATGAATGTTCATATTATAAACACTTTATTATATTCCAACAATGAAAAGTTTATCTTTTCTCCCTTCTCTCTTTGGTTTGATGTTAAGCTGTTATTCAATCGTCTTGAAATGAGATGAACATAAAACATCACCCAAAAAATGACAATCTAAATACTTCCCAAAATGCTCTTATCAAACATCCTCTCTCATTAATTTTTTCAGGTTTTTTTTTTTACACTCTCCAAATTACTGTTAACGTGAACAATAGATTGTGCTTATGTTACCCCAGAACACAAAACACGTATCATGATTAATTGCTTTGCAGACCGCTGAACATTGCTCTCATGCAACAGCAAATCTGAGTCATTTAAAGATGCAGAACCAACTTCACAGAGCTGCTTGTGTAGCATGGCTAAGATATGTTTTTCAAGACGAATATATTTTTCACAAACTTATAGGGATTTAGAACAGATTAATGATGCTCCAGGGCGATGCCTTTTGGCTCAACACGGATACAGAAATCCCATGTTACTAAGGTTTTTATATCAAGAAACAAGTAGAGTTTTGATCCACGTATTTTTGTGGTTTTTCATTTAACACTTTAAACTACCAAATGTTATCATATTTAGTCAAATCCAGTAAGGTTTTGTTTCAGTAAATTATAAGGATTTCCTGCTTACAGCCAATAAAAAACCTGACATTTATGATTAGAAGACATCATCAGACCAATAAAAATTTTTTAATACAGCGCTGTTGTCCCAATGAGAAGTACATGAAACACATGTTAGCGTGGCACAGCCAGGAATCTGAACTCCTCGGGGGAATAAGTGAAGCCCATCACGCCCTCCAGGCTGGGCATTTCTCCTGGAACCGGCGCAAAGGTGAAGCGTTGCAGCAAAACTGAAAAGAAGACGAAGAGCTCCAATTTGGCCAGGTGTTCCCCCAAACACATACGTTTACCTGCATGGAGAAATGGGACATGCTTGATCAGCATATGCCATAGCATATTGTACATGTGCATTTATTTTTGCTGACAAGCTTAAAAGTGACGTCACTGCGACTTTTGGTTTTCTTAGGAAGGTGGCGATTGGATCTGGGGCAGACCCACGTAGAACTATATTTATAAGGTAAGTCACAAAATCTGCGGGACTCTAAAATTATTAATTGGTGACAATTTTCATCACAGATTTTAAAATGTTACTCATCTAAGTTAGTTCATATGCCAAAAAAGAAAACAATTAAATGTTGTACTTTTCTACGGTTTGTGGACTTCCAACCAACCTGCTGAAAATGGCAGGAAAGCATCTCTCTTGACAAACTTGCCCTCTGAATCCAAGAAATGCTCGGGACTGAAGACATCTGGAGTCGCCCACTCATTCTTATCAAACAGCACAGATGCCAGGATTGTCGTCATATATGTTCCCTGAACAGCGAGACATGTTGCAGACCTCAGAGGCTAACCAACAAATTCATCACATAAAATTTTGTTTTAACTGAGGTATGTATTCTCCTACCTTAGGAATGAAGTATCCTCCCAGTGTTGTGTCTTTACTCGCCATTTTAGGAAATCCCATGGGAACGATATTTCCCATCCTCTGAACCTCGTGGATGACGGCGTCAGTGTAGGGCAAGTTGGGCCTGTCGGCCACGGTGGGCTGACGAGACTGCCCGATCACTCTGTCTATCTCTGCTTGGACCTTCTCTGAGAAAGGACGGAAGAGGGAAAAGAGCGTTGAAATCTAACACCGTTTTAGGTCTTAGTTGGGATATTTCAGTTTTGAAACGAGCCGCTGACCCTGGATCTCTGGGTGGTGCAACATGAACAGAAGGGCCCAGCGCAATGTGGTGGCAGTGGTTTCTGTTCCAGCCTCAATGAGGTCCAGAGTGCTGACCAGCAGCGTTTCAGTGTTGAAGCCAGCCTGGGGATCCTCTTTTTTCTAACAAGACATCAAAAATATCGGAATTTAATCTCATTACAACAAGAGCTCTGCTAACATTTCTCACTTTAAACATATTTGTGCATAATTCACAAAGCTTTTGTGCGGTTTCTCTTGCCAGTGATCAATGTCCTGCAGTGGACTTTTTCATGGTTGACCAGCTTCTAAGGGTTTGGCTTTGCTGATGAATCCGACTAACTCAAGATGCCAAAAATGAAGCAGGGAACATTTACATCACAGCTTCTTGTTAATGTTTTAGCAACGAAGAGACACCAGCAGACATGCAGCATGTACAGCACAGATAAGAGACAGCTGTCTTTTTGTCTTTGACCGTCTCCATGGCTATTTTTTGGTTGAACCCAGCAGTTACTTTTCCATTTTGATTTCTTGTTGAACGTGTGGAGACTAACACCACCCATTTGATCAGTACCAAATGTAGCACCGACTGGTGGATGGAGGTTATTGCTGAACAAGAATTTTGGAGAAAGTTTTTTTTGTTCCTTTTTTTTGTTGCTTATGCCTTCGTTGAATTTATATGCAGCTAGCCCCTAAAAGCAGTTTCTTCCCAGAAAATGTATTCAAAAAAGATGCAAAAAAGAAATGTGTTAAATTATATATTGTGAATAATTCATGAAAAGACAACCATTACTTTTTACCAGATACTCTTAGTAATTATGTAGGTTTATCAGTGATTGGTTGGACTGTTGGATGTCCTGAATTATGTTAATGAACATTACACCATAGTAAAGCTTTATTAGGTTCATCTGTTCAATTGTTTAGCTCTATTAGTCAAATGACCAATCACATGGCAGCAACTCAAAGCTTTTCAGTGTTTTGTCAAAACTGTGTGACTCAAGTCTCATGTTGTGTGAATTTTTCACCTTCTCCATCTCTGACAAGTAGACGTCGATATAATCCCGAGGATCGTCTGGATTCCACCCCTCTTTGTGCTTCTCTATCTCTTTTTCCAAAAAGACCAGGATCTTCCTGTAGTTGGCATGCACAGTCTGGTGAGGCCCTGGCAGGTGCTTCATCAGTCCAGGGAAGGCGTCAAACAGCTGTTGAAACGACAGACTTTCAGATCAGCTGCAGACCAGCCAGACATAGTTTCCTTTCAGTGGATAGAAAAGAATACCTGAGTCCGAAGGGAACCAGCAAGAATAACGGCTTCGTTGTCCAGCTCCAGGACTTCCCGAAAGCTTGGGTCCGAGTACTCAAATCGATGTCCAAAGACCACAGATGAGATTATGTTACTCACTGCGTTTGTTAAGATGTAGTGGGGGTTAAATGGCCTTCCTGGAAATATTGAGAAATAACATTTAAATGAGCGTAATCATAATTCTTTCACTGGTTTCGGTTACAGTCTGCTTACCTTGCTCATCATTGAAGGCTTCGCAAAGAAAGCTGGACTCCACTTCTATGTACTTTTCTAAAGATTTCTGTCCCTCTCCAAAGTAGCGAAGGTGAGCGTTGGCGAACTTCCTCTGTTTCTTCCACAAGTAGCCATTACTCAGAGCTATACCTGTGGTAACGTCACATCAGAGTATTTTAAAATACATTTTCAGCACAAATATTCATGCTGGCATTTTCAAGTAAATGAACAATAAACTGCAGTAGGGTCCGTGTAAATTAGGTTGTGTTGCCCTAGGTTAAACTGGTGACCTATTCAGCATCTCCCAATGTCTCTCACCCAAGGTCTGTCAGGCATAGGAACAAGCTTGCATGAAAATTGACCAGAAAATAATAAATTAACACACTTGTTTGGCTACTCACCAAGGCCCTTGAAGGTAACGTGAAAAAGGGGAACAATTGGTCGATCAACGAAGCTGTCCAGCTGGTTGACAAGAGCCTCTTTGACCATCTTGAGTCCAGAGACAAACACCAGCCTTTCACTGCCTTTTCTCACGCTGAACACAGGACCGTACTCCTTTGAAACCTACATGTAAAACACAAATTCACATCGAGAAATAAAGATGATGATGGTTCAGGAAAATATAGGCAGTTGTTTACCCAGTTAAGATGTAAAAAACCTTCAAAGCTAGTGTACATGATTTTAAAAGGCTACAACTAATTAATGTTAAAGTTTAGTTTAAGTGTGAAACTCAGTTTTGGGGAAACTTTTGGAATTACAACATGGCTTTTGTGGTTATCCCTTCCTATAAGTGAACACCATATTTCATAAATACATTCTTCCCTGTGATTAAAAGCATAAAACCAACTGTACAGTTCCACACACTCCTGTTTGGAGACCTGCACTGACATGCACATATATAAACAAGCATTCTCGTTCACCTTATCCATTGTTTTGAAGTCCAACGGCGTGAAGAGGTTTCCTACAAAAGGTGCAGCCCAGGGTCCGGGTGGAAAGTTAGGAGGCCTCCCGTTTTTCACAACATCAAATATCAGCAGGAATACAAACCCTAACAGAAGCCAGCCGGTAAAGTCCATGCAATCAAAAAGAGCTTGGAAAATCATGGTGAAGAAAATAGTAAGAATGGCAAAGCTAGGAAGAAAATTTAGTTTGTTCTTGCAACTTGTTCTGTGCAGAGTGGGCTAAGACAGGAAGGCAGATGTCGAGGAAAAAAGAAAAAAAAAACTGGCTCCAGCAGGGTTATGTAATACTGGTGGCCTCTCTGGACCCATTAACAGGAAAAAACACTGCCAGAGCTGAAAATGTTCCAGACGACTGCAGACTGGAGCAATATGTACTCCACCGGGGTCAATAGGCGGTCCTAACAACTTAACCAATTAGTTTTGGATAGCATGTTTTATTATGGCAACTTTTCATTTTTTAGAGTTTTTGAAGTCAATCATGTAAAAGCTTAAGCTTTTAGCACAATCATTGGCAAATACTAAAAAAAAAGACATGACAATAGAGAAAAGGGTTCATTCCAGCGCCGTCTTAAAGAAAAGAAGTCCAGGGTGCAAATTGGTGCTGCTGCCTTGCAGGAAGAAAGTCTGTAGTTTGAATCCTGTCCTGGTGTCAGGATGATCCATACCATGGTACTGCACCAAACATGATTAAAATATACTAAAATATTTTTCTTAGATAAATGTTTTTCACATGGCTGAATATAATCTGAACAAATACACATCAGTCCATCACTTTTCTGCACCAATTTCCAGAGCCAACCAGAGTCAACTCGGCTGTAAAATCACAAGAGCCTAATCAGTTGGATCAGGTTGCTGGTCTGTTGTCTATTCCTAAATAACAACAACAATAAAAAACAGCCCAACACAATCAAACAGTCTCACATACGCTCCTTAGTGTGGTCCAACACGTAAAGGATCACCTAAAGAAAGCCATGGAGAATATAAAACCCACACAGAAAAACCAACAAAGCCTCATTTCAGACAAGAAAACTTCTTGATTTTAAGTGATTTTCCTTGTGTGACCCGATGAAAAAAAAGACACATTATCAGAATCTTGTTTAAAACTTGTGTTTGTGAGACGCCCTGAAATTCCCCATTGTGGTAAAAACTGCACATCCAGCAAAAATCTTATTTTACCAAAAATTAAAAACAAAAATATGAACAGCAAAAATTTATTCTTTTTGTGTGTTTTCTGTAAATCTCCTTGTTAAAAAAAATTACTGAAATCCTAGAAGTCAGGCCTGTAGTGATCTCTTGGACTAAAGCCGACCCAGAATACACCTGTCATTTATAAAAGTGCAGAAATGCTTTTATTTTGAAAGCTATACGCACTCTGCAGTATACTCTCATAACCCGCCTGACTGACCTTTAGTTGTAGTAGAACAGTCAAGAGATGGAGGCAGTACAGCATGTTCTGGGTTTAGACTGGCTCGACACCAGGGCTATTTTAATTTTTCTTTTTGTTTTTCTGCTGCTGAGCGACATTTTGAAGAACTGGAAACCCAAAAACTTTCCTCCTGGACCGCTGGCTCTTCCATTTATTGGAGATCTTCACCGCCTCAAACCTTCAAGGCTTCACCTGCAGTTCTCAGAGGTGGATCACAGACTGCTGACATAGGCAGAAGTGACATTACAATCATTTATGTTTTTCTACGTATATTTTAATGGAATAATGAAACTCATAACGTGGAACTACAGAAGTTTAGCTTATTACTATATAGTAATATAGTAATACTTTATGGACTAAAATTGGTATTTAAATATATATATATTTTTTAAAAATATAAACACTGAAGAAAATTTTGAGAAAAGGCAAATGAAATATGGACCATCATCTGCAGATTGACTTGATAATATTGACATAATATTATTAAAATCCAAAATGCTTTGGAAAATAAAAATGAAAACTCAGCATAGATAAGAGAAAATTTTGATTGCAGCTGTCTTTTGACACGAACTGATTGTGAACCTTGATGGTTGCTCTATCATTTCTGTGTCACTCCTTTTATAGCTTATTGATAAATGAGACATGATAAGTCACGCAATGTTTATGCCATAAAAAATAACGTCTAAGACATATTTCTTTAAAAAAAAAGGCAGGAGCTGTTTTTGTAGAAATGTATTTGAAAATCCTTTTTGTAGGTAGTTGTACTCTGATATTTGAACTTAAGGGACAGGTCCATTCTCTGTGGATTTGTTTACTCTGCGCTATTCAGCTGCTATCATGTTTGTAGGAAGAAGTAATTATTCAAGCGGGCCTGAAAAACACTGCAGCGAAATCCTCATTAGTTCTCTTTCTTCAGCTTGCAGAGAAGTATGGAAACATTTTCAGCCTTCACATCTTTGGGAGCAGAGCTGTGATCATTAATGGCTACAAACACGTGAAAGAGGCACTGGTCCAAAAGGGAGAAGACTTCATGGATCGCCCCTCCATTCCACTGTTTTCTGAGGTTTTTGTGAATAAAGGTATATTTATATATTTACACTTGGATCGTGGATGTAGTTCTTGTATATCTGACAACCCAAACTTAAATATTGATGCTTTTAATCCCCTTTTTCCATTAGGTCTTGTGATGTCAAATGGTAATCCGTGGAAAGTACAGAGGAGGTTCGCTCTTCATACGCTGAGGAACTTTGGTCTGGGAAAGAAGACAATGGAGCGATACATCCAGCAGGAGTGCCAGTATCTCACTGAGGCTTTCTCAGAACAGCAAGGTCTCCACAAAGATTTATTTTCACACTTAAATTGTGTCCATACCATTTTTATGTTAGACCATGTATCTTGGTAAGCCTGTGCAAACTGAGTGTACAGTTTCATGTACTTGGAAGACAGGACTGCCACCTGGTGTGGCCCTCTGCTGCTGCAGATCCTCTGCTACATCAGGCCCTCTGCTGCTGCAGACCCTCTGCTGCTGCAGATCCTCTGCTACATCAGGCCCTCTGCTGCTGCAGACCCTCTGCTACATCAGGCCCTCTGCTGCTGCAGACCCTCTGCTACATCCCGTCATGGATGCTGAGAGACACTGAGAGATGACTGTGCTCAAAATCAGACAGTGATTTCTGAAATACTCCGGCCCATTTCCTCAACAACAACAATCGTGCCACTTCCAAGTCACTTGACACCCTTTTCTTGACCATTCTGAAAAGGGTTAAACTTCATTAAGTAATCTTAACCGCAACTACAAGCTTAAATGCACTGAATTGTAGTGATTTGAAATGTGTGTGAAACTCTTTGCTACTTTAGCTTTTCATCACTATCTGATTTTCTCACCTTCTGTTGATCTTGTGAACTTACACTCATGAACCTTTCTTGCTCCCTTGATGCTTGAGATTTTTACAGTATTCATCAAACTCTGTAAAAGTATTATTGATTTCTATTATATCTACTGTCAGATCCCCTGAAGAAGCTGTGGCACCCGACTATTTTCTTAATTTGCTAAGCTAAAGCTATTTCCTACCTTTTCAGATATTTATTCTTTTAACAAAAGACCTTCGATCTTTTCATTCTCCACAGATAAAGCGTTCAATGGCCAGGCACTGATCAACAACGCCGTGTCCAACATCATCTGCTGTTTGGTCTTTGGGAGTCGATTTGAGTACAATGACAAGCAGTACCAGACTATCCTTAAGTACTTCAACGATTTAATCCTCTTACAGGGAGGTTTTTCAGTTCAGGTACGTCTTCTCTCTAAAAACACATTGCGTTTTATAGCAAAATTGTCCACATGCAATTCTTGAGTATTTTATACTGCAGCCGTAGACAGTGAAGGTTCTTTGGATGTATCCAGTCAACTTAAGAAACACTGGAGGATCTATTATGTTTTTATTTATGCACTTGAGGTTACATTGAAATTATTTTAAAACTATTTCCACTACATTCACCTTTCTCTTCAGATTTTCAACGCAATGCCCGGGTTGATGAGGTGGGTGCCTGGACCACATAAAAAATTATTCAAGCTCTTACAGAAGCTGATTGACTTTGTAGACGTTCGGATCAAGCAACACAGAGAGAACCTCGACCCTTCATCTCCAAGAGACTACATCGACGCCTTCCTCATAGAGATGGGAGAGGTGAGTCTTCTGTTCGCTCTCAAGTATCCTCCGCTCATGGTAAACAGATTCTTGCAGCTGCCTCTGGTGTCTTTGGTAGAAAGAGGACAAAGATTCTGGTTTTGATCTCTTAAACTTGAGCGCTTGCACTCTGGATCTGTTCGGTGCTGGAACTGAAACTACAACCACCACGTTACACTGGGGGCTGCTGTACATGATCTACTACCCTGAGATTCAAGGTTTGTATCATCTTTAATTACCCTTAAGTTTATGTGGTTTGTACTTTCTCACTCACTAGGAAAAGCATTTCTCTGTCTGGGCAAAAACTCATATTTTATCTTGCTTTCTGTGTCTTCAGAGCGTGTCCAGGCTGAGATAGACACCGTGATCGGTCCATCCAGGCAACCCGCGGTGTCCGACAGAGAGAACATGCCCTACACTGACGCCGTCATCCACGAGATACAGAGGATGGGAAACATCGTCCCACTGAATCTAGCACGACTTGCAAACAAAGACACCACTTTGGATAAATACTTTATCCCAAAGGTACAGTTAAAAAAAGTTACAGATAAAAAGTTACTGACATCTATTCGCCTGGAAAGGGTTAAAAAGCCATTTTTAAGATTTGTGGATTTGAATGAACCACAATGAGAATCATATCTAAGCATAGAGGGTAACATAAAGCAGAGGTGAGCCTACTGAGTTAGGTAGTAACTAGTTACTTTAACTCAATTACACTTACTTGAGTAACAGTTCTGAAAAGAAAAGTACTTGCAGAAGTATTTTTTTTATTATGCTGTGCTTTTTACTTTTACTTGAATAATTTTTTTATGAGGTATCACTAATTTTACTTGAGTACAATTTCTGTTTTCTCTATCCACTGTGAGTAACTTCACTAAATGAAGAAAAACACATTTTAAGTAAAAAACAAACCAAAACAAGTTTAATAAGTTTTTTTTATTAAAAGAAACTGAATAAATTTACTTTTGCCTAGTTTTATTTTTGTTATAATATGAATTATTGTTATTTTCATCCTTAAAATATCAAAATTTCCACTTTTTGATTCATCTGATATCATATCAAAATTATTTAAAATCCATCCATCCATCCATCCATCCATCCATCCATCCATCCATCCATCCATCCATCCATCCATCCATCCATCCATCCATATTTGATCAACAAAGATTAAATAAATGAGTTTAATTATTTCTTCTTTTCATCAAGACTTATTTTATTCAGTTTCTTCTTTTCATCAAGACTTATTTTATTCAGTTTAGGGAAAGTTTAAAATTAATGTTAGCGTTTTATTTTATTGAGCAGCTACAGCTAATTATCTTTGGCATATCACTGGAAATGAACATTTCATCTTATAAAATGACAAACCTTAAAATAATCACTGATGAATGTAGATTAAGGATCAAACTTTTCTCTGTTTGTCTGCTGGTTATGAACTCATAAATAATGTCATTGATCCTTTTTACTGATATTTTTAATTCTCAGGGAACCCTGATTTTGCCTACACTTGACTCTGTCCTCCATGATGAGTCGGTGTGGGAGACTCCACACACCTTCAACCCTCAGCACTTCCTGGATCAGGACGGTAAATTCAGGAAGAGAGACGCCTTCATGCCTTTTTCTACAGGTGAGTCGTTTGTTTTGGTCCCTCACAGTTGAGCTCTCTTCTACTTCCTGTAAAGTCTTCAAAACATGCAAACTGACAGACCAAAAAAATAATTACTGGTTCTTGTAATCAGTTTAATTTCATAGATGAACAATTGAGAAACTTTGTGGTCAATTTTTGTTCTGGTTTTTTGCTCTGTGCAAGGTCCAGCAGGGTTGAGCTGACCCTGTGTGTGCTTTTCTAAGCTTTTTTTATTTTTTATTTTTATGTATTGTTTTGGAAATTGATGGTTTGATGGGACAACACCCCCTCTACCACACTGTCCGACTGTGGTATTTTCTGCGTAGCCTTATTATATGAAGTTGATTCTGGGTAAATTCCCTCATTCACTAATTCAAAACGGTGTAAATTGAATTGGTAGACAACTATTCATCCGAAAACCTTTGGGTATAAAACAATAATAACTTTACCAGTAACAGTAAAGGATCAAAATGACAAACACGCACCAATGTCTCGCTCTCTTCAGTTTAAAAGAACAATTGGCATCTCAGTTTCCTTTTGAAGCTTCTCACAGTTTTTGTCCTTCCCCTGACTTTTTTATAAACTCCTCACTGATGCTGAAGAAAGTTAACTTTAAGGCTTCCTCCATCAGTAACAACTTCCACAGTGACGAGTGTTACAGAATAAAGCTTACGTGTTGTGAGTTCACTGAGCAGAAAAAGCCACTATTGTCAGGTAACCACAATGAGCTGATCCAGCTAAAATTAATCTGAAACAGGAAACCATCTGTTTAGCATCTCCAGGTTTATTTTTATTTGTTTCTAAATGGTAAACAGTCTAAATGTCAGCTGAGGCCTTTCTGTGTCGAGGTTACACATTCTGCTTCTGCATGTATCACTTGTTTCTGGGTTCTCCAACTTCTTTCTACATCTAAATAGCCCTTTAGGTTGAGAGTGAGTCTGTGTACAGATAATTGTCTTGTTCATAACTGTGAAGGCCTGCTAAAGATGGGCACCACCTTCTGAGCAGCTGGAAAAACTCTCCTGGGAATAGTTCAGTTGGAGGAGAGTATCATATCATGATCTCAGTAAGAACCAGATCCTAAGTAGCTATGTAAAGCAAATAGAAAGCTCTGAAAAATAGCAAGTGTGTGCAAGACCTCTATTTACATTATGCCAAAGTAAATAGAAGGAATGAAGCTCAGCAAGGAAAGATTAAACACCAGATTGTGTTTTGAAAGCGAACATCTGGACGCACTTAAGATTTCGCAAGTTCATTGGGACGCGAAAACTAAACTAAATGAGTCATGTCAGGCTGGTTAAGCATGATCAGCAATAATTAGTTATTTTGGTTGTAAAACAAATATAAGCTGTAGTTGCACTGATCTATTATCTGTACACTCAACAAAAAGTTTAACAATTAGTCAATGATTACCAAGCCAATGTTCCTCCTTCTGTAACGGATAACAACCAAAAATGGAGTCATTTTCATAGGATCTTGAGTTTGAGTTTCACTCACTGCTGATCCTACATGCACTCATATTTTAGCTACAAAATCCCCCATTTAGCAGTAAGGGGTGCATTTCAGAACCTTCCAGCAAGCAACTTCACCTGATGACCTCTCACCCTATTTTACAATGTTCTACTTTTTCACAGTGTGACGATAAACCTTGTCTCCTGCATCTTTGATTTCCAGGTAAGCGTGTGTGTCTGGGGGAGCAGCTGGCCAGGATGGAGTTGTTCCTCTTCTTCACCTCCCTCCTCCAGAGATTTACGTTCTCAGCTCCGCCTGGAGAGCAGCCCAGCTTGGAGTTCAAACTGGGAGCGACTCGCACTCCCAAGCCTTACCGCCTCTGCGCCACGCCTCGCTGAGCTGAGCACAGCCTCTTTTTTCTTGTATTACATTGGTCAAAGAAACAACTCTACTAGCTGTCAATTCTCTGAACATTAAAATTAAGCAGTGCAGTGTCTCTTTGTTATCAAAAAAGAGTATTATATCTCTTTATGTAAAATCAGTTTAACAATTACAATTTTTCCTGAAAATTTGTTGATAGAAAAACATCACATTTTCATGGCTTTACAAATAAATGGTGTTGCAGTGTGTTGTATTCACCTAAATATTTTTTTTTAGATTAATCAGCTTCAAAATCCTCAAACATGCAACAAGTTCCTTTCACTCACAAATCTAGTGAGGTGACTATTGCTTCTAAAGTTTCAGTAGAAATAAAACCAATGTTGCATTTGTGTTATTTCTTAAAAAGGACATTGCATTTAAACAAACTTGGTTTGCACTTTATAAGTACCTGACCATTTTGCCCTGTAGCTAGAAACCTTTAGTGAGTTATGCTTTGATTTCGTTTGTAACCTGAGTCTCTAAATCCAGCATCTCTCTGATTTTAGTGCTAAATCTTTGGCTCATATCCCAACATTATACATCAATCCATACTCTCATTTAAAAATTCTAAATTACATTTCATGTTTGTGCATATTTGGTCTGTGCAGAAAGATAAGTTTCTCTCAGTTGCGGATTGTAAAAATAAACAGAAACAAAGAACACTGCCTCCCTTTTCCTCTGTTTTCTAAGTAGAGGCACAGTAGGGGGCCGGAGAGCGGGGTGGGTGGGACGGGTCGCTCAGGGTCTTTGAGTCCAAACAACAAGCAGCTGATTTAAAAGCAGCCATAGAAAACTCAGCAACAGCCAACCAGTGAATCTAATTGATCGAAATAGCTTGAAATTTACCTGAAAGATGCTTTATAAAAAGATTAAACAGAGATGGAGGTGGTGGCGGGCAAACTGGGTGATAAGTGACTATAAGGAAGTTATATAACAGTTTCCCTCCAAGGAGTCTTGCGCAACAGGAAAAGCATGTGGGAGCTGGCCCTGTTCCAGCTGGTTGCAGAGGGGGAAACTATGCAGCATGCCTTATTGTATGAAGATACATCAGAGCCTGGATGATTTAAACAAAGCACATTTTGACTAAGATTTCTCTGCAGCTGTGTGGGAATGTGTGCTTGAAGCGATCAGTGAAACAGACTGAAGACAAGTTGCACAGGAGAATATTTAGCAATATAAAAAGAGAACATCATTTTTTTCTCTTAAATTCTTTATTTTAGTCTTTCATATCCACATGTATTAATCAAATCAGAGGCAGATAATGAGTCACAGTATTAGCAAAAATTAATCTATACTGTGCTTTAACGCTCCGCTCTTCCTAGTATGTCCATTACTTTGACTTTAAAAAGCAGATTGTTTGACTCAAAATTTTCCCATCCTTATCTACATGTTTTTTTTGTTTTTTTGTTTTTTACCTGAAGACAAATACAGTTAATATAAAAGGTGGCAGGGTACCAAGAACGTAGAACTTCAGATTACAGATCTAAGCAGAAACTTAGAGGGTTGTTAAACCTTTTTATTATGTTTACTCAACAGTTACTCACAGCGCCTGATACATTTTATCACTGGTAATCAGAATGGTTAAATAAAACATTCAGAGATTCTATTGTTTCATTCATTGCTCACCTCACAGAACTGCACCTGTTAGCAGAGCACAGGTTGAACAATGGACGCTTTATACAGTCTCCTTGGCTTTGAGTGGCTGGACACCAGGAGTGTCTTGATATTTTTCTTTGTGTTTCTGCTGCTGAGCAATATCTTAAAGAACAGAAAACCAAAAAACTTTCCTCCAGGACCACAGGCTCTACCGTTTATTGGAGATCTTCATCGCATCAACCCTGCCAGACTTCACCTGCAGATCACAGAGGTACAGTTAGAGTTCCCACATGGGCAGAAATCTGATGTTCTTCCTCTTTTGTCATTTGTTTCTTTCTTCTTTTCTTTTTTTACTTTCCTTGATGAGCCCTTAATGAACTCAGCCATGGTGATATGTTAAGTGTTCAAACCTTCTTTAAAAAATGTATCTTTCATCATATTAAATTTATTGTACCATCAAACAATTTTTCTAATCAAATAAAGATAACTTGAGTAAACTGTTTCCACTATCCTTGGATGGTTGGCAGTGACTTACAGCAGTCACTGACCACTGAGGGCTGGTGTGTGAGGTTGAACAATTTCATGTATTTATAATTGGATTCACCATCATACATGACTTGCGCTATAGAACCAACTTCCTCCAACTCTGAAGTTTCCCATAAACAGAGACAACACTCCTTCAAAGTTAGGAGTCAGTCTCTGCCGCAACTATTTTGGCGTTTTGCTCACTGTTGTTGGCCGGATGGAGAGGGAGATGGATCTACAGATTGGGGCAGCAATAAAGTGGTGTGGCTGCTTCCTGTGAGGTGACGAGTGCAGCAGGATAGATGGATGTCTGGGTTTCCCTACTGGTCCTATTACCCATGATGACCCGGCCTTGCATAAATGGATGAATAAGTTCAAATAGTCCTGAACTTTGGACAAACAATAAAGCATATTCCTCAGGCAGTAGCTGTGTCTCAATGTCACTTTGTTGAAAACCGAAATCTGGTGTCTGTGTTCAGTTTGCAGAAAAATATGGCAATGTTTTCAGTCTCCATATGTTTGGAAGAAGGACAGTGATCATTAACGGGTACAAACATGTGAAAGAGGCACTTGTTGAAAAAGGAGAGGACTTCATGGATCGTCCCTCGATTCCATTGTTTTCTGAGTTTTTCAAGAACAAAGGTATGGTGTCTCTTTACATTTCTGTTGAAAATCTTTCAAAGTCACTCTTTCATGTTAAGCAATATCATTTGTATTTAACTCCACAAACCTCAATGTTGACACAGTTTACAATTTCTGAAAGGTCTTATGATGTCAAATGGTAATCCATGGAAAGTACAGAGGAAGTTCGCTCTTCATACGCTGAGGAACTTTGGTCTGGGAAAGAAGACAATGGAGCGATGCATCCAGCAGGAGTGCCAGTATCTCACTGAGGCGTTTGCTGATCAGCAAGGTACAAATTAAGCAAACAACCAAATATTTAATTTGTCATTGCTGCAGTTTTTCACCTTCTTAATATTTTTTATGTTTATCATTCCTTGGTTTTATTTAGCTTGCAATCTGTTATTATTTCAAAGGCAAGGCGTTTAATGCCCAGGCACTGATCAACAGCGCCGTGTCCAACATCATCTGCTGCTGGGTCTTCGGGAGTCGATCTGAGTACGACGACAAGCAGTACCAGACTATCCTTCATGACCTTAAAGAGTCTATGCGCTTACAAGGAAGTTTTCTCATACAGGTCAACCTCCTCTCCTAAAAAGGTTTTTTTACAAGCATTGATGATGAAAGTCTTTTATATGAGCTGTAGCCTAAGAGCGACAGGATTAGAAAAAGTGTAACTTTGTCTGCGATGGCACGTCATTTTCAGTGCTGTGGAAAAACAAAATGCACCTTGCTGGTTTTAATGAAAAATTTACAGTTTATTTAAAATGAATACAAGTGTCATCAAAACACATTTGAAAATGCTATTGCTATTAATTGCTATTAATTTATACTCATATTATATTAGCATCAAAACAATTTCTAACATTAAAAAGGGTGCATCTTCTTTGATTTTCAGATTTACAACACAATCCCCTCAGTAATGAAGTGGCTGCCAGGACCTCATCGACAAATCTTCAGCCTCATAAAGAAGGTAATTACGTTTATAGAAATTCGGATCAAAGAACACAAAGAGAACCTTGACCCGGCATCTCCAAGAGACTACATCGACTCCTTCCTCATAGAGATGGGAGAGGTGAGTTTTTGGCTCCTTTATTCATTACATAAGATGTTCAATGTTCAATGTTCAATGTTCAATGGATTGAGAATTATTTACCTTTGATTAGCCAAGACTTTCTTGAATTGTTTGAAGGGGTCTTGAGCAGAAGATCCCATCAGTTCCTAAAAGCCTCTCAATTGTTATTTTATTCATTTTCCATGTGTTATCTACACAGCAGAACAGATCCTCTTAAAGGGATGAACCACATCTACATTTACAGGAAAATAGCTTAACACATAAAATGCTGCCTTTGAACATAATTTTTAGAGTTCTTTATTGCCTTTCAAAATTATTATGCCCCTTGAAGTATTTCACATTTTGTCATTTTACAATCACAGTCCTTCATGAACTTTATTGGCTTTCATGAGCTTGACAAACACATGATAGAGCACAATTACAAAGTAGCAGAGAAAAGATGAATGGGCTTAAATTTATATTAAATGTCCTTTTGCTTTTCAGAGAAAGTTGTGCTTGAATTTATATGTAATTTTTTGAGTCAATAGCTTGTGGAAACACTTGTTCCCCAACTACAACTTGAAGTCTTGTGAAATTTCTTTACCAGCCTCATACATGTAAGAAAAATGTGGCCTGAGTTTTCTTCACAAAACAGCCTAAATTCAGTCAGATTTGATAAAGAGTGTCTGACAACATCAGTTTTCACATCTTACTAGAGGGCCATATTCCTCATTAGGTGACTCACATGCTACTGTACAGAGACATTAAAGCCTGCAAAAGTATAAAACTTAAAAACAACATTAGAAAGTCTGGCTAAGTAAGACATTGGAGGTGATTTAAAATGCTGGAGCAGCACTATAAATATAGTAAACATTTAAATGTCTCTCTCTGGTGTCTGTTAGAAAGAGGACAAGGATTCAGGTTTTGACCTCTACAACTTGAGTGCTTGCACTCTGGATCTGTTTGGTGCTGGAAGTCAAACGACAACCACCATGTTACACTGGGGGCTGCTGTACATGATCTACTACCCTGAGATTCAAGGTTTGTATAAGACAAATCTCTTAAACAAATCTGTTGCTGTTGTATGCATCTCCTCAAATCTTTGTATTATGTGTTTATCGGGAGAGATCATGTACATGATAGTAAAACTTGTTTTTATGTCTTCAGAGCGCGTCCAGGCTGAGATAGACGCAGTGATCGGTCCATCCAGACAACCCGCTCTGTCCGACAGAGAGAACATGCCCTACACTGACGCCGTCATCCACGAGATGCAGAGGATGGGGAACATCCTTCCACTGAATGTGGCGCACATGACAAGCAAAGACACCACCCTGGATAAATACTCTATTCCAAAGGTGTGTAACCCACATTATTTAATTTAGAGCATAGATTGGGTGTTAAAATTATATATCAGGTGTAAAAAAAGAGAACATTTCTACCAAACAACACCAAGGAGATTTGTGACGGTGACTATATCTCTGTGAAATGAGTAATTGTTGCAATCCAAAAGTTGTGGCTTAAAGTCCAACTTCCTCCTGCCAAATGTTAATGTGAAGCTGCTAAACCCCAACTTTCCTTCATTTTGCCTGTCAGTCTGTGTGTTTGTGAAATCCATGAGGTAAACATGGTCCAGTGAGGCACATTAACTGGCTGCCATGACTAGAAAAGTGTTCTTTACATTTAGTCCATTTGCCTCTTACATTACGGAGGTAATTAAGAAATATGGCAAACAACAATGAACCAAACAAGCCTATGGTATAGAAGGGAACATCATAAATTATAATCTGTAGGAAGCTAGTTAGAACCCTGTAAATAGCAGTAAAGCACTGAGAAGAACAATTTTTAATGTTTGTCTTTTTTTTAAGGGAACCTTGATAATAGCTCCACTTCACTCTGTCCTCCATGATGAGTCCATGTGGGAGACTCCACACTCCTTCAACCCTCAGCACTTCCTGGACCAGGATGGTAAATTTAGGAAGAGAGATGCCTTCATACCTTTTTCTGCTGGTAAGTTTTTCTCCGTCTAAGGAAACCTTTATAAAATGATAGACAGCTTAAATTCCAGTCAGATTCAAGACAGGACTACAAAATTCAACAACTTTCAGTCATCGGTAAAATTAAAAGACTTTGCTTATGGTTTGGCAATAACAAACATGTATTGGAAGGACAATCTGGACTGATGAGTCCCTACGGTCGGCAGTCACTATGAGGCAATATTTAGGTGGCATGTCAGGAAAAAAACTTTTCTGTTCTACCATCACAAACATAAATGTACAGAGTTTATGTTTAGCATTTCCCTACTATTAAGCACGAAAGAGGGTTTTGGCATTTAAAATTTAAACATGACGGCATATTTTCAATCCAATCATAGAGCTTCTCGACTCCAGGCTCTGGAGGAACCAAACAGAGTTACATCACATCATCAGTTTACAGTGGAATAATGAGGTGTTGTGTATTCTCAGGTAAACGTGTGTGTCTTGGGGAGCATCTGGCCAGGATGGCGTTGTTCCTCTTCTTCACCTCCCTCCTCCAGAGGTTTAAGTTCTCACCTCCTCCAGGAGAGAAGCCCAGTCTGGAGTACAAACTGGGAGCCACTCATTATCCCAAACCTTACCGCCTCTGTGTCGCACAACGTTAAACCAACAGACGTGTTGACAGAACCTCCTGCATCCATTACACTGTCTCTGAAATCGAAGCTCTCAGTGGCAGCTGTCTTAAAATCTTTTTTTATTGCAACTATTAAGATATCAAAACGTTAATCTGCTTTTCTGAAAATTAGACTACAAGTCCATAAAACTGAATGATTGTTAATACTTTCTGAATAAATTGTGTAGCAATATATTTGTGTAAATTGTTGAAATTGACAGTGTGAACTAAATGGCCATATTTTAATGTAAAAGGATTTTAAGCTTTCTGTGGAACCTGTGTGTTGCTTAAATATGTTCAACAAATGACGAAATGACAAACCTGCTGGTGGGAAATTGATCAAATGAAACCTTCCTTTGAAAATCATTTCTTGATGACAAGCCTAATTAGAAAACACACAGATAAGATAATTAAATATGTAAAATGGAAATTAACAGATACAAAGCATCTTTTTGGCCAATATTTACATTGGAGCATGATAGTGGCCTTTACTGCATTCATAGATGTTTAGATACAGTTATTAAATCTGTGGTGAATATGTGATGGCAGCTGCTGACTGAGAACAGGAATGACTTTTATTTAAAGAATCCATTCTGCTAACTTCTAAGATATTTCATTATCAATGTTAGGGATGCCTCATATTATGTAATCATGCATCTTACCTGTTTAAATCGATTTCTGTTGGCTGTGATTCATGTCCATTTACAATTTTACTGCTCAGAGATTTAATGCTTTTAATGTAATGTCCACTTCCTTAAAAATAAGCACGTTATGTATTTACATAAGATATAATAAATTACACAAATGACCAACAGCTCTCAGGATTGTTTTTAATGTCATTAATGTATGATTCACAGAACTAAGGCAAAAGGGAGTCCAACCCAGTACAGTCATATCATAGGGAGATAAATCTCCTGGCAGTCTCCTCCCTCACTACAAAAGGAGCATGATGGGTTGGTCAAGGCACACCCACCTCCAATCGCTGTCATTCCATACATGCCGTGACTCTATATCCCCCCATTGTTAGCTCATCTGATTCAGTGAAACAATCCAGGTCCACATTAATATCTCATCAGCTCCAACAGCAGTCATCAGTGTTCATGGCATCCATTAAAACCTGAATCTACCCAATGACTCTGAATCTGTCTCTCTGTCCCTTTTGGTTGACAGGCACTAGCAAAGTGTACCTAATAAAGTGGCCGGTAAGCATAGATGAGAGCTGGAACTTGCAGACAAATGGTAATCAAAACCAAATTCACAAACTCAGTTGTCTGTGGAGAGAAAATATGCTGGAATAAAATATGACATCTTCTCTTCATCTAGCAAAAATATATCAGACTCAAGTAAGATAGTTAAAACATTCAAGAACAGACAAGATTTAAATCCACATGACAAATACACAAAGCATATCACTCTTATACCACAGGGGTTTGGCAAACCACAGGTTTATTCATAAATTAGAATTGAAACAGAAAATAAAAAAATAAACCATAGTATTCTCAGGTGATGTACTGGGTTTGGTTTGCTCTGACCATTGTTTTAGTAATTAATTAATTACTTTTCTCAAGCAAAAACATCTCTCTTTCCAGAGCAAAAGTACTTCACAAATATATTTCCACATGGAAATTTCATCTGACTTTTTCCTGTTGATTTTTTTCTTTCTGGTTATAGAAACTAATTATTAAAGGGGCTCTGTAGATTTTAACTGTTACACCCTACATTTACAGATTCCCCCCCCAACATGAATGCAAGGCAGCAGAGAGAGAAAGAGTGATGCTTTTATTTTGAAAACCAGGTAGGTTCGGGCTCAATATTACACAGCTCATCTGACAGACCTGCAGCTGTGTTACTGCAGCAAGGTGTGAGAGTAATGGAGGCGTTAAACAGTCTTCTCGGCTTGGAATGGCTGGACACGCGGAGTATTTTAATATTTTCCTGCGTGTTTCTGCTGCTCAGCGATATTTTAAGGAACAGAAAACCGAAAAACTTTCCTCCTGGACCGCGGGCTCTTCCTTTTATCGGAGATCTTCATCGCATCAGCCCTGCTAGACTGCACCTGCAGTTCACAGAGGTGTGAGTTCTTACATAGACAGACATGTAGTACTATTATTATGCCTAGAGTTTAATTTTATAGCTCTAACTCGACCCAAATTTCACGTAAGGTCAACAATTATAAGTTTGATGGTGCAGGTTGTGGTGCGTTTTTAATAAACCACATAAGGTCTAGTGTGAACCATAAATAGGCTTGCATAAATCACAAAAAAAATGTAACTATAATTCATGATGCAAAGTTGTGTTAATCTACTTCTTGTAGTCTAAATAGAGGAATAGGTAGTTTACCACATAGAGGAAAGTAAGTTCTAGAAGTTAATTAGACTGTAAAGCACTAAGTAATGCGCATTATAGTAACTACTTGCTAAGTAGATTTCCCACAATAGCAGGTAATGTGATTCAAATTTCTTTTTCAACCTAATGCATAATCAACATATAATCAAAGGACCAAAATACAATAATTCATGTGGCTCAGACACTGATAAAAAAAAAAATCTGTGGCTGCTGTAGTTAATTATTGTACAGGAGTGTTAGGTTGTTTTGATGAAACTATCTGTGGCTGTCAGGAGATGTTTTGTACTGACAGGAGGACATAAAAAGTAAGAACAGTTTTAAAACAACTAATTTTGTAAGAGAACTTTATGCTCACAAACAACACCCAGGTTTGCCTCAATGGTCTGGCTTGTAACTACAGTATGTTGTTGCCCTGGCCTGAAGTTTTTAGTATTTGCATCCCTCAGATTCAGGTTTGTCATTCTGTGAAGTCAATATTTCAGTTGTGCAATAGTCCCTGGGCAAACAGAGAGAGTGGTTTTGGTGGGAGAACAGATGTCTCCCGCTCTTCGTATGTTTGATTTCTGCATTGCCGGTAGGGGTGCACCGATGTATGGGCCAACCGATTTATCGGTGCCGATTTCCTTAATTTTGGGAGATTGGTGATAGGCCAATTTTTACATATGAAGCCGATCTTATCCACCGATCTTTTCCACCGATCTTATCTTGCGTTGCAAAGGTCTAAGAATTAACCACTGTCCTCTTTTGCTCTCTGGTGAGAAAGGTTTGACTGACAGACCGGCCCTCCAAGTTATGTCTGCACGTTTACAATTAACAGTAGTGACCCCACTGTTGCCAACTCAAAAACTTCTTGATTATATATTGAGCAACATTTCAGAAAAAATCTAATTGGTATCAGCCAAAATCAGAGTCGGCACGCTAAGGTTTTTAAAAGATCTGCGATCGGCCAGAAAACTGCAATCGGTGCACCTCTAATTGCCGAGTCTTTTTCAATAAAATAGTAATGCTCATGCCATCATTTTTGTTGTTCAGTTTGCAGAAAAATATGGAAATGTTTTCAGTCTCCATTTGTTTGGGGAAAAAGCTGTGATCATTAACGGGTACAAACACGTGAAAGAGGCACTTGTTGAAAAAGGAGAGGACTTCATGGATCGCCCCACCATTCCACTGTTTTCCCGGATTTTCAAGAACAAAGGTGTAGTTTATTAAATTTGTTATTAATTTTGTCTAAAAAATTTGTCAAAATCTTGAGTTGGTGAGGATGTAATTCCACTGACCTGAATGCTAATGCATGTTTCTATTTTTTGTTTACTTATTGATAAAAAAGGTATTGTGATGTCTAATGGTAATCCATGGAAAGTACAGAGGAGATTCGCTCTTCATACACTGAGGAACTTTGGTCTGGGGAAGAAGACAATGGAGCGATACATCCAGCAGGAGTGCCAGTATCTCACTGAAATGTTTTCTGATCAACAAGGTACAAAAAATTTTTTTTTAAATTCTCAGATAATATGCTTGCTATAGTGTTTGCTTTTATTATTGTATGCCTGCTACTTTTATCTCAATATTACAAGCTATACATCTTTTTCTCCCCATGTCTTTAATGCTTTTTTTATTTGACTCTGTTTTGTCTGCAATCTGTTTTTATTTGAAAGGAAAGCCTTTCTCTGCCCAGGCGCTGATCAACAACGCCGTGTCCAACATCATCTGCTGTTTGGTCTTCGGGAGTCGATACGAATACAATGACAAGCATTACCAGACTATCCTTGAGAACTTAAATGAGATTTTGCGCTTACAGGAAGGTTTGTGGGTGCAGGTAAGTCTCTTTGCACACATATTGCACACTCAGCATGCAGATAAAGTGTAGTTATAGTTTCAACGCCCCAAAACAAAATTTGTTCGACAGAAGATCCAAATGTAGCTGAAGATATCCTTTACTGCATATTCAGCAAAACAATATTTGTCTAAAGGTTTTTCACCAAGGATGAGATTTTATCTTCTTTTATCCTCAGATATACAATGTGATTCCTTTTGTGATGAAGTGGCTACCTGGACCCCAAACGAAAATATTTGATCTTCTACAGAACATAATTGACTTTATAGAAATCCGTATCAAAGAACACAAAGAGGACTTTGATCCCTCATCACCGAGAGACTACATCGACTCCTTCCTGACAGAAATGGGAGACGTAAGTGTTGAATTCAGTAATACCGTAAATTATATATAATTATTTGACTATTTTGGACGTTTGGGTTTATAGCTTTATAGCCTATAATCTCATGTCACTGTTCATTAGATTTTTGCTTCAGTTCTGTCCTAAAGAAAGGCAGACAGGTTCATTTTTCCATACATAATATGTTTGTGTGTTATTTATGTCATTTTGCTTGCACTACGCACGGGACGCCACACAGGCAACATTTTTTATAACAACGGAAGGTAACATGGTCATTTGAATTTACAGGAACCTTTTCCTCCGTATTTCCCATTTGTAGCAAGAATAAACCATCACAGTCAGGGACATTAAAGTCTTCAAAAGTACTTTTGAGTTAGAAAGTCTGGCTAAGTCTTAAGAGATCAGAGGGAGATTAAAAAAATTTAACAGCACAATGCATATAGTACGTATGTAGACACATTGTCACTCCTGTCTCTCATATCTTTGGCAGAAAGAGGACAAAGATTCTGGTTTTGATATCTTAAATTTGTGCTCCTGCACTCTGGACCTGTTTTTTGCTGGAACAGAAACCACCACCACCACTTTGCACTGGGGGCTGCTGTACATGATCTACTATCCTGACATACAAGGTGTGTGAGGAACACTCAGCAGACTGAAACGTTAATATAAAAACAGAGTAAGGCATTCATTTTTCCCACTGCTCAGACTCCAGAGTCAGTTGTGTTTCCGTTGTGTTCAGAGCGTGTCCAGGCTGAGATAGATGCCGTGATCGGTCCATCCAGGCAACCCGCGGTGACCGACAGAGAGAACATGCCCTACACTGACGCCGTCATCCACGAGATACAGAGGAAGGGAAACATCATTCCACTGAATGTGGCGCGCAAGACGACCAAAGACACCACCCTGGATAAATACTCTATTCCAAAGGTACATTATTTACAGTGGACAGTATTTTAGTTAGGAGCACTGATTGTGGGTTAGCATTTTCTCAGCACAGCCTTTATTCCTGACAAACCCACACATTGAGGGACACAGAAATAAACTAAAGAAAAAAAACTGCTGATTACTTTAAACAGAATTATTCATTCATAATTTACTCAGAATTATTTTTTAAATGTTTATTTGCCATAAAAATACCCAAAAAGAATTGAAAACTCAGCAGGAATTGCCTTACTACCTAATAATTTCCCTGCAGGTTTATTATAAATGGGTGCGAACTACTTATCTTTATTCACTATTTATCTTGTTTTGCTTCCTGTACAGATAAATCTCTACTGACAAACTGAGCAGAAATAAATGTCTTAAATGTCCTCTTGTCATTTTTCAATCTCCAGGGGACCTTGGTCCTGGCGACGCTTCACTCTGTCCTCCATGATGAGTCCATGTGGGAGACTCCACACTCCTTCAACCCTCAGCACTTCCTGGACCAGGACGGTAAATTTAGGAAGAGAGAAGCCTTCATGCCTTTTTCTGCAGGTTGGTAGTAGTTTCAGTCTGTTAAAACTAACTTTATTTCTCCTTGAGTCTTTGTAAAACGATAATCAGCTTGATTGCATAATACGTATTTGTCCTTATAAAAAAAATGGAACAATTTAATCAGTGATTGGATAAGGAGCTGACACTGATCAGTCCAGAATAAAGTGTGGCCATGTGAATAACTCCAATAACGCGCTTAAATGTTTCTTTTATTCAACCTGGCGTATCATATACAATAGAGAAATAAGCATTATAGGCAAACAAACTGCAGCACTCTTGACGGTCTTTAGTACATCACAGTTGTGTAGCAATGGCGTTGTGTTGTGCGTTCTCAGGTAAACGTGTGTGTCTCGGGGAGCAGCTGGCCAGGATGGAGTTGTTCCTCTTCTTCACCTCCCTCCTCCAGAGGTTTAAGTTCTCACCTCCTCCAGGAGAGAAGCCCAGTCTGGAGTACAAACTGGGAGCCACTCATTATCCCAAACCTTACCGCCTCTGTGTCGCACAACGTTAAACCAACAGACGTGTTGACAGAACCTCCTGCATCCATTACACTGTCTCTGAAATGGCAGCTGTGTCTTAAAACTTGTTGGTATTACAGCAGTTAACATATCAAATTGTGTAGAAATAAAGTTGTCCAAATTGTTGATGCTATATTTTAATCTAAAACACATTTCATCCTGCTGTGGAACATTTTGCTTAAATTTTGAACCTCTTGGGAAGCAGATCAATAACCTGTTAAGTTCTGTTGGTTGTGATTCATGTCCATTTAATATTTTTTTTTTTACAGTGAAATGTTTTTGATGTAACGTTCACTTCCTTAAAAAGAAGCATGGAATGCATTTAAGCGAGAAGATATAATAGACGAGACAAATGGCCAAAGGAACAGCTTTGAAATGATCGCATGTGATGAAATCATAACTTTCATGTTTTATCATTATAAAAGCTTTTGTTTTACCTCTGTCTTTAAAATCAGCATATCTCTTGATAAGCTCTGGTGAAAAGTTGTTGTGAAAGCAGCTTAATGTTTTCAGCTTCAGAGGCAATGTAAAAGTTTTGGAGATAAGATAAAGTTGATCTACCACTGGGAGAAATGTCACTGATAAGTGCAAGTCAGTGGGGCAAAAGTAAAGTTGAATGACAGGGCAGGAATCAGTCAATAAAAAGTAAATAAAACACATGCAGAACTGCTCACAACCCTTGAGCTTTTCCACATGCTGCCAACCAGGATTATATGGTTACGACCATAAACTTTGTGGTACTTTTGTCCTGGTTTTCGTGGAGGTGTTTTGTTTATTTAAGTTCTTTCATTTGGCTGTTGATTTTTGAATTTTTTCAGTCATGGTTTCCACAATCAGTTCATTCCTTTGTTTTGGGTTTCTTAGTTCTTTCTTGTGTTCTGTGCTTTGTTCATTTTGTGTCCTGCTAAGGTTCTCTCCCTGTACTCTTTTCTCCTGGTTCTTGTCAAATTCTGTTCATGTTTCATTTTCTCGGCTTTTGTAAATCTGTTCTATAATGAGCAAATAAAAATAATTTTGATACGACCCAAAATGAAAGTGAGTTTGGCATTTCTAAATGAATTTGATCCATATCATAAATACCCACAGCAGTTAGACACAATAATTCAACTGAAAGACTAAGTTAACATTGCTCACCATGTTACTTTCACTGGATGTCATTTTCCTGCAAAATTGTTCAAACAATTAGATTTTTTTTCTTCTTCAGGATTTCCTGTTAGTTCCGTCCAGCTTCCCTGTCCATATTGAAAACCGTATTCCCACAGCATGATGCTGCAACTACCGGCAATAAATTATTATACGTGTTACATTATATTTTATAAGATGGCTCCAAGAGGGAGATTTTAGGCTCCCATGATTTTTACGACCAATAATTCTTTTTTTCTTTAAATTTTCTGCGCTTACTGCTTTTACTTTGAAGGCCAACAGCGTGCCAATGTGATTCTGTGACGTCACGCAGTGTTTTCTTCCTGCGTTTCTGCGTATTAAAACTTGAGCCATTTTAATCAGACGCAGTGTAAGGAGAAGTCATGAAGTCCATCTTGCGCGCTCTGGGCTTGGATTGGATAGACAGCAGCAGCGTCCTCATATTTGTGTTTGTTTTCCTGCTGCTGAGCGACGTGTGGAAGAACAGAGCGCCGAGAAACTTTCCACCCGGACCCTGGTCCCTTCCTTTTGTTGGACATCTTCATCTCATCGACCTCTCTCGGATGCACCTGCAGTTTTCTGAGGTATTCAATGAAATGCAAAAAAAAAAAAAAAAGTATTGTTGCATAAAGTAAAGAGTTTAATACTCTGAAACATTTTCGGTTTCATCTCGTTGAGAATGATTTGTTTTTCTCTGTGGGAGATGAAACTGCAACTCTTACACTGAAATAACTAAAATACCCCGATGATACGGATTTGAAAGCAAGTATTGTAAAGGTGTAGTCAAAGGAAGCACAGGATTTCCCAGACAACTTGGACCTTGGTCTGATTGTCAGATAGTTTTATAATGTAGATACTGTGAATACAAGCAGTTAGACTCAGAAAGATAAAGTATAATCAGAGGTGGGCAAAGTATCCAAAAGCTGTGCTCAAGTAAGAGTAGCCCTACTTCAACATATTTTTACTCAGGCCCCACCCCATTTTTCACTCAGTGCAGTTTGTTGAGCCACATTTCACCTCAATTAAAGCTTCAGTGTGTAACTTTTACACTAATGTTTTTTTTTACACATTTGCTAACACTGTCGCTATGTAAGATGAGACAGATAATCTGTGAACAGACTTAGCTCCTCCACCTCTTCCCAGTGGTATTCTTGCTGTCTGATGAAATGCACCACAGCAAAAACAACCAATCAGCCCACCGACAACTGTTGTCATTGGTGGCCATGCTGATGGAGGGATGCTTACACGAGGGTGATTGACAGTGCCAAGACCCTCTTCCTTCTTCTGATGTGTTGTTTCTGATGGAGCAGTGTATTTCAGTAGACAGCAGGAGGCAGAGGAGCTCCGTTTTTTTTCTCGTACATGTACAGTCTCGACACAATATCAATGTGAAAAAATAGATGTTTCTACAAAACTTACATAATGGAGCTTTAAAGCAGCTAATGCAATTTACTGCATAGCTAGCACACAACCTTTTGACCTCTGTAATTGAACATTTTGAGGTATTTCCAGTGTAGGCCTGGACTTTGACTTAGCCATTTCAAAGCCAAGTTCACACTGTCCATTCATCAGCTATCTCAGCCAAAACATATAACGGTAAAATAATTTGGTCAAGATCTCTAGATTTGAGGTTGAACATTTGGTCTGTGTTTCTCAGTTTGACAGATTCACAAACAGAAATGTTGGTTTATCACTTAAAACTCCAATAAAATAAATTCAAGCTCGGGGTTGTACTGTAACAAAGTTCAAGACGTTCAAGGGTTCTTTATAGATTTAGGAAGGCACTAAACCTCCGAGCTAAAACTTTTAGCGCCCTGTCTGACTGGGTGGACTGCTGGCACTGAGCACAAAAGGAAAGTGTCCTCAGGGTGTTGAGAATTCATTTTTCTTTGTGTTCAGTCATTGGGCCCTTCTTTGTGCTCAGTTGGCAGAAAAATATGGGAACGTTTTCAGTGTTCGCCTCTTTGGTGAAAGGACTGTCATCATTAGTGGCTACAAGCAAATAAGGGAGGCGCTGATCCTTCAAGGAGAAGACTTCGTCGATCGTCCCGCCATCCCGCTGTTTGAAGAGTTAACTGGGAATAAAGGTAAAAAGTTTGTGTCCAAAGCTGCAGTTTGGAGTTTTGGTATTGATAACACCTGTTTCACACAAGAAACAAATCATATAGATGTTGCTTAATGCAGTAACTCCCAAATACTTTTACTGTAACATTGTTTTTTGCTTTCAATAGGTCTTGTTGGTTCCAGTGGTTATCCATGGAAAATACACAGGAGATTTGCTCTTCAAACACTCAGAAACTTTGGCCTGGGCAAGGAAACCCTGGAGCGATCCATCCAGCAGGAATGCCAGTACCTCACAGAGGCCTACGCCACTCATAAAGGCAAATATGACAGCTCATATTACCTTTCAAAAAAGTACCTTCTTTTACACTGCATGCTTAATTAGCAGTGCTAATTGAATTTATTTATTCATCACTTGGACTTATTTTTTGTTAATTTTACACATTATGAACACAAACCCTGAAAGCTGTGAAGAAATAAGACAACACAAGTGGAGTAGAAACTTTAAGGACTTTTTAAAAAAAATCTAAACCAAGTTTCATATGTAGCTGCATGCTAATTAGAATTTATAGTTGATTTATTCATCCATCCATTTTCTAACACCTTTGGGATCTGGAAGGGTGCTGGTGCCTATCTCCAGCTAACGTTCCGGGCGAGAGGCGGGATACACCCTTAGTTGATTTATATCAGTGACTTTATTTCAAAAGTGACATATTTCTAGTGTTTTTCTGTTAATTTGTTAAGAAAAACCATCCAGTTCCTTAGAAAATGTAAAAATGACATAGGACCAATAAAAGTATTTTAATACTGAAATATTAACTTACTGAAAAGTGTCTAAATTTTCGTATCTAAATATGAAAATTTGGGCCAATGTCGATATCTGATATTAATATTGTTGTTATGGCTGATAACTGATCTCATTACCATTTCAATACCTTTCAGAAATGGACCACACTGCTGTCTTCACCACTGATTCTCTGCTTCAGTTAAATTTCCCACAATCCTGCAGTGCATGACTGTCACTGTCACATGGTCAATCAAACAAATACCACCATCGATCTCCTCCAGAAGCAAACAAGATGGAAATAAATACTGGTTGTTAACATCAGACCAGTTTTATTTATCGGGCCGACACCGATCTGTTAATAAATTACTAATATCAGCGATATTGATGTCAGTGCAGATATATTGTGTGTTCCTAATATAAATGCTGGAAATAAAGCACCCAGTATTTTGAGGAATTTATATACGAGTTTCCCTCTCAAATTTGAATTATTGAAATAAATGAACTTTTCCATTATATTCTAAATCACTGAGACGCTCCTGTATCCTAAGAACAAAAGCAGGAGCAATCAAACAGCATGGCAAGAGGAAGCAGATCTGTGAAAAGCAAGATAAGAATAAGACTGAGATACACAGTATTACCCCCGATTACATAACAAGGAGGAATGAAACACAGAATAACAAAAAAGTGGGGGGAAAAAAGCTCACAAAGGATGTTTAAAAACAGTGGAAATCTTAGTGAAACTTTTCTCTATCTTACAGGTCAGCCTTTTAATTCCCAGACTTTGGTAAACAAGGCTGTGTCCAATGTTATCTGCTGTTTGGTCTTTGGGAACAGATTTGAGTACACAGACCAGCAGCAGCAGGCAATACTGCAGAAATTCAATGAGGTCGTGCGCTTACAGGGAACCATGATGGTGCAGGTGAGAACTCTCAAAAAAAAATCATTGAATCAAAATATGGACTAAATCCATAACACATTTTTTGTTTTGTAGAGTAGATTTGTGTTGTTTTTATGAAGGTATACCTTAAAATAAAAATGTCTCTGACACCTAAAAGTATATGTTCATGGTCTTTAGCTTTTCAACGTAATTCCCTGGCTGATGAAGCGGCTGCCGGGGACTCATCAGACGCTATTCTCCTTAACAAGGGAGATAGCTGAACTCATAAAAATCAAGATCAAGGAACACAGAGAGAACCTCGACCCGTCATCTCCAAGAGACTACATCGACTCCTTCCTCATAGAGATGGGAGAGGTGAGGACTCTGCTGTGTCTCATTAAGCACATGCTCTCATCTGATTCATTTATTTTTTTTACGTATAGAAAGAAGACAAAGACTCCGGGTTTTATTCTGAGAATCTGTGTTTTTGCATTATGGACCTGTTTGGTGCTGGAACTGAAACCACCACAACTACTTTGCACTGGGGGCTGCTGTACATGATCTACTATCCTGACATACAAGGTGTGTGAGGAAGCAAGTATTCCTATGACTTTAGATTGGTCTGGTGTTGGGTATAAACTGTATAAAATTGACATTTCAAAGTATCAGTGTAACAGTAGATTCAAAGGTTGTTCTTTGTATGCAGAACGGGTCCAGGCTGAGATAGACGCTGTGATTGGTCCGTCCAGGCAGCCGTCTGTGACTGACAGAGACAACATGCCTTACACCAACGCTGTCATCCATGAGATACAGAGGATGGGGAACATCATCCCGTTAAATGTGCCCCGCACAGCTAACAAAGACACCACCTTGGATAAATACACCATCCCAAAGGTACAAAATATGCAAACAACATTAATTATGAGTTTCTAAACGCATCTTAACATCCAGGAACAATTATCTGTCCTCGATCATTACAGATTGCGCTGTATTGATTTCTTCAAACACAATGACTGTAGTCTCCTTTTGTATTAGGGGTCGTGTTACTGAATATTTTCCATCTTTGATTGTTTTCTTTAGGTGATGTAAAAATCTGAAGATCATCTGTTTATCTTAACAAACTGCAATACACACATTTGACCACTTGGGGCAGACACACAGGAAGTTTAAACTTTATGCACACTGTTGGAGTCTATTAAGAATTAGATTAATTTATTTTTTGTTAAATTATTAATGTTATAGATCCAAGGTTTTGCGAATGGTAGATCTATTGTTATTTGTTTATTTGTTTTGATTGGACCTTCCTCCTGCTGTGATTAACAAGCAGAACCAGCTGCTGTGGTTTATCTGACTGTTTGGTGAAGGAGTGAGGAGTGAACCAGTTTTTCAACCACAAAATTAACATTTATATTTAAACTTTAACATTTAATTATGACTGGATTTTTTTTTTATTTTTTACCCCCATTGGTCAAATTAACAGACAACAAAATAGTGTAGCACATGTGAATGCTGCTCTCACTTCAATGGCAAACATACTCTGAAGTATTCGTGCGTTGAAGACACCATGCATGATGGGCTAAAAGAATGATACTCAGAGTTTAACGATGACAAGAACAAGAATGCCACCTAAAACAGAGTGAAAGTTGTAGATGTGAAGCTTTTATTAGCATCCTTGAATTACATTTAGCATGTGGTATGCTTTGTTCTATACATCATCTATTTGGGAAAATGGTAACATAGCTTTGCAATACATAAAATGGCGGAAATTACAAAAAAGTTTGACTAAAATGCATTGCATGATCTAAAAAAGCATAAACTGTTGAATAAAAACTATTGAATGTGTGAAATAAATGAATTCTGCAATTCAGAGCAGATCACAATGTCTTCACAGCGACATTAACAAACTTATTGGCAGACATGTAAAGCTGTTTTTGGAAACATTTAGGTGTGACTAAAACGTAGGACTGTGAAGCCATGTATTTACTGCGTTTTTTCCTCAGGGCACCTTGATAATAGCTCCACTTCACTCTGTCCTCCATGATGAGTCCATGTGGGAGACTCCACACTCCTTCAACCCTCAGCACTTCCTGGACCAGGACGGTAAATTTAGGAAGAGAGACGCCTTCATGCCTTTTTCTGCAGGTTAGTCTTTTGTTTAATTTTTTAAAAGTTTTTTATTCTGCTTGATACAGTTTAACAGAGTTCGCACATCTTCACTTGCAGTCAGCCAGAACCTTCGGTGACTGCTTGCTCTTATTTTGAAGAGAAGTAACTTAGTGAAAGTGGTTATTGATGAAATGTTGCATTTTGCTCTTAACTTCTTTGTTAAATGAAATTTTAAATAGAAAAGTAGGAAACAAATACTACTTTGTGTTGCATAACTAGAAACGATGTGTCGAACTGTGTGTTCTCAGGTAAACGTGTGTGTCTCGGGGAGCAGCTGGCCAGGATGGAGCTGTTCCTCTTCTTCACCTCCCTCCTCCAGAGGTTCAAGTTCTCACCTCCTGCAGGAGAGCAGCCCAGTCTGGAGTGCATGCTGGCAGGAACGCGTAGTCCCAAACCTTACCGCCTCTGTGCCGTGACACGTTAAACCATGAAAATAGATGGCAATGACTTAAAATATTGCTGTCTTGCCGTAAATCAAAAATATGTCTAATTTGCTGGCAGACGCACAATCAAGACATTTAAAGTCACTGACATTTGAGTGACTTACATTTTTTAAATCATCTGTTTTTAAAGACTTTCAGAAAAGACTTTAACATTGTTCGGTTTATCTTTGCCACAACTTACTAAATAACCTGAAACAAGCAATATATCTGCTGTTGTTATGTGACTGTTGTGTTGAACAAAAATAAATAATCTTGAAATCTTGCATAAGTCTCAACAATCGAAGTAAATGCTGCATCTTCTGATGAGAATTTATATGAATTCTTATGACATTTTTATTATCATTGCTCTGTCAGGTTGTTAACTCAAGACAATATTTGTTTAAATTACTGATTACCGAGCTCATCTTCTGGCTGAACTTACAAGAATGTCATAGTATTTTAGTCATGTAAAACTACTCTTAAAATGTTAATTTGGAAAGTTAAATATTTTGTTTTTAATACATATTTCTGTATTATTAATGTAAGAATTAATATTTAACATTTCCATGTTTAAGTTCACTCTTGTGTGGAGGCAGAGGGAAGATTTTCAAAAGCCGTTTTTGCAGGTGTTGATGGTTTATGAACTGCTTCATTGGACTCGATGGACCCCACACTGCCCTCTACTGGCAAACATTTGTAAGTTCACATAAAGTTAATCCTAACAAACCAGAAAAGAACGAAGCTCTCGCAATTTAAGGACAAATATAAATATATTGAAGAAATCAGTTAACAACTAATCTAATTAGTTCATTATTTTTGCTTTTGAAGGAAATTGTAATAAATTATTTCTTAGAAATTGAGCATTATGCATTTCTTTAACAACACTGATGCTTTACAAGTTGGACAGAAGGAGGTTGGGATTAAAACTCCTCTTTATTATATAGGAAGTATATTTGGAAATATGTTTCCAAATGAGTTTAACAGCAACATTAATCACCCCATAAGTTGGTATTACAAGTGGTTTTTGTGTGACTTGTATATAAATATTCTGAGTGATGTGATCATTTTAGCCTGAAAGGTTTCATGTACATTTATTGCTTCACTGTTGGTTTTCACTGTAGTTTAAAATACAGTTTGTAAAAGAGAGTTTTACTTCATTGGCTCCATAAATGGTTTGTGACCATGTAGCGTAGTTCCTGGTTCAACACAGTTTAAACCAAGCTGAGTGGTTTTATTTTGAAACTCAGCTGTTTTCACCTGTCAAACTTTGACTCAGTACATTTTGTCTTATCTGCTTCCTGCTGTGTTTGCTTACAAAACATCTGGTTCCTTTGCTCCACCTCGTTGTTCATAGAAGACATGGAGACGATCCTGAGTGTCCTGGGCTTGGAGTGGATAGACCTCAGAGGTTTTCTGATATTTTTCTGTGTTTTTCTGCTGCTGACAGATGTTTTGAAGAACAGAGTGCCTAGTAACTTTCCACCAGGCCCGTGGTCTTTTCCTTTTATTGGGGACCTTCCTCGCATTGATGCATCCAAAATTCATCTGCAGTTTAAAGAGGTATGAGAAAACGGAGAATAACAAAATACAGTCAGTGTTGTTGCTTAAGTGTGTTTGGCTCAACAGAATCCCATGGATGCTCTCTTTAAATACTCTTATTTCCCAAACACAAATAATTGACTCAAACAATAAATGAATAAAATACATATCTTAAAAATAAAAAGATCATAACTGATTAAGTTCAGATAAAATGCTTTGCTTAACAGAAGATTATTAACTCAGCCACCTTTACATCCTTCCAGCGTAAAGGTGGCTGAAATGGACTCTAACCCGTTTCTTTTTCTCTTGTAGAGCAAAGTGCTCAATTTGAACTGACTCAGCTATTTAACCTTATACATACACATATAATTTTTACTGTCATTCATCATATTTTTCTTTTGATCCTTTCTCACCTCTCCTTAAAAATATACTTTGTTTGTCATCAAATTTTTATTTTATTTTTTAAGTCAAGTAAAGGTAGGTATTTGCACAACAAAAATGAAAGAGTATGGAAAATGAATTCACGTACCTCTACATATGCATATATAATTACATAAGAGCAGACAGAAAAGAGGAAAAGAACTGAGTCATAGACCTAAATATGGGTTTAAATGTCAGGTATCCATTAAAATTATACTGTACAAGAAGAAAGTAATACAGAAAAAAACTTACTGAGTTGGTTACTTTAAGGCAACAAATGTACTGAAAATATTTATATTAATGATTATTATTTGAAATGTTAGAAAACATATTCTGACAAACATCCCACTTCATATTTGAGCACATTGAAGATACATAAAGACAAAAACGTTGGGATGCCTAATATCTTCTTAAGTTGTTCTTTGGATCTTTTTCTTCAGAGGTTTTTACAAAGTTTATTTCCTGTGTTTTGAATAAAATATCTGCTCTGTGTTCAGTTTGCAGGGAAATACGGGAATGTTTTCAGTCTTCGTTTGTTTGGTGGAAGGATTGTCGTCATTAATGGCTACAAGCTGGTGAGAGAGACTCTTATTGAACAAGGAGAAAACTTCACCGATCGTCCCAACATCCCGTTGTTTGAAGCCTTATCTCAGAACAAAGGTGACATTTATTTGTGTCTAAAGCTGCAATTTCCAATCAAGCCCAAAACATCCATCTCATTTCACACAAAGAATATTAGTCTGTCAGTTCTGGCGTCAAAATATCAAAATAAACCTTTTGTTTTTGGTTTCAAAAAGGTCTTATAATTTCCAGCGGTAATCAGTGGAAGCAGCAGAGGAGATTTGCTCTTCACACACTCAGAAACTTTGGTCTGGGAAAGAAAACCCTGGAGCGATCCATCCAGCAGGAGTGTCAGTATCTCACTGAGGCTTTTGCTGATCTACAAGGTAAAAAATAACAAAAGGAAAATCTTATTTTGTGTTCAGGACAACCATGTCTGAAATGCTCACTATATTGGGTTTATTACACCGACCCTGCTGGTATTACAGCCATCAGAAAATACATTTACCAACTACAAACATGGTACGTATGTTAAAAACTATGAAAGCATAGCAGCTGGCACAACAAAACACACTCAAAAAAAGTATTTGAAAAGGAAAGTAGCAGCAAAAAAGAATTCCTAATTGTGTTGTTTCTGCAGCTTATGCATTCTCACATTAAACAGGAAACAGCTGGTGTTTTGGTTCAGCTAAACTTGCCTTAGCTTTCTTGAAGCACCTATTTCCTATTTTTGCAGGGAGTAACAATGTTGTTCAAGAAGGCCTTGGCAATTTTGCTGAGAAGACTCCCAACGTGGTGAATGCAAATTTTACTTTTCTGTTTTGAAGAAATTGAATAAAGGAACTATAAAACTTTCAGGTGAAAATAAAATTCTGCATCTCATTTGGAAATCGAGGTCCCACTGTCTGCAGGAAGAGAGGAAAGGACCAGAATCCACATTGCTTGATGTCCAGTGTAAAGTCTCCACAGTCAATGATGGTTTTGGGGTTTCATTTCATCTGCTGGTGTCGGTCCACTGGGTTCCTCAAGTCTACAGTCAATGTAGCCGTGTACCAGGAAATGCTAGAGCACCTGCCTACACTTTATCAGCTGGTTCAATGACCCTGGTGTTTTCTTATTATTTTTTCAGGTCAGCCATTTAATGCCCATAAACTGATCAACAATGCCGTCGCCAACATCATCTGCTGCTTGGTCTTTGGGAGTCGATTTGAGTACAACGACAAGCAGTTCAAGGTCATCCTTCAACACTTTGATGATTCACTCTACTTACAAGGAACTGTGTGGGCACAGGTGAGAACAGCAGAAAATTTCCAAAACAAAAATTTTATGGTAAAACTATAATTAAATAGTTACATGAAAAACGGCTTTCATTCAATACTTGGATATGTAATTGAAGATCGTAGCATCAGAACAACTTTGATGAAACAATCGATTTTTCTCTGTTTTATCTCTGTAGATTTACAACGTATTGCCCTGGCTGATGAAATGGATGCCTGGACCTCATCAGAGGATTTTCACCATATCACACGCAATATTAGGTTTTATTAAAGTAAGGGTTCAAGAACATAGAGAGACCCTGGACTCTTCGTCACCCAGAGACTACATCGACTCCTTCCTCATAGAGATGGGAGAGGTGAGACCTTCCCTGCTGTGTTGACGCTCTTCTCATTTCACATGACTCATGCCAACAACATCTGCCTCATGTGTCTCAATCAGAAAGAAGACAAGGAGTCTGGTTTTGAAATCGACAATTTGTGTTATTGCACTCTGGACTTGTTTGGTGCTGGAACTGAAACCACCACCACCACTTTACACTGGGGGCTGCTGTACATGATCTTGAACCCACAAATACAAGGTTGGTTTCAGTGATACATCTCTAAGTCTGTCAAACATTTTCCCATTGCTCCACTCAACTGTCTTATAACATTATACAGTATGTTATAATATTCATCAGTCCAGCACATAGACTCAGATTGTTCTGTTCTTTTCTGTATGCAGCGCGGGTCCAGGCTGAGATAGACGCTGTGATTGGTCCGTCCAGGCAGCCGTCTATGACTGACAGAGACAACATGCCTTACACCAACGCTGTCATCCATGAGATACAGAGGATGGGGAACATCGTCCCATTAAATGTGGCCCGGACAGCTAACCAGGACACCACCTTGGATAAATACATCATCCCAAAGGTCTAACCTGCACATGCGTTATTTTATTTAGATGCTTTCCCTATTTTTACACGTCAAACTTTAATTAGCACAATACTGGTCTTTCAGGGCACCATGATCCTTACTCTACTGGACTCAGTTTTACATGATCAGTCCATGTGGGAAACTCCGTACACCTTCAATCCTCAGCACTTTCTGGAAAAGGATGGCAAATTCAGGAAGAGAGAAGCATTTCTCCCCTTCTCTGCAGGTTGGATGTTGAACTTTGTTGATGTCATTTTATGGACAGAGAACTTAAAAAACCTCAACCAGATGTTCAAAAGCTTAGCATGCAGCCAGTAATTCAAGAATTACATACATTCTTGAATTAATGCTTGATTTATATCAGCTTAAACCTGCTGCAGACAGTGACATATTTTAAGCGTTCATTTAATAAAAACAGTCTGCTGTTAATGAAAACCCAAACTTCAGTTGTCAGAAAATCTAAATGACTAATATAAACATATTTTTAACACAAAAACATTTTTCTGGGCTACACAATATTCCAATTTATTGAGCTGTTCCTCTGTTTATGTATAAATACTATTTTTTAACTTGTTTGAGACTTTGAATCAGTTTTCTTGACCTCATCTTGACTGTGTTGTGCTGTATATTTAAAAGTAATAGGAAGCTTGTTATAAATTGGCTCCATTTAAATTGATTTGATATATAGTGTCTCAGTGAAATACCACATCATACATTTGCCATTTTACGTAAATTTTAAGGTGATCAGGGTCTCTGTGACATCAGATCTGATTAAAAACCTTATAATTCTGCGTTCTCAGGTAAACGTGTGTGTCTCGGGGAGCAGCTGGCCAGGATGGAGCTGTTCCTCTTCTTCACCTCCCTCCTCCAGAGGTTCACATTTTCATCTCCTCCAGGAGAGAAGCCCAGTCTGGAGTTCAAACTGGGACTCACTCGTTGTCCCAAACCTTACCGCCTCTGTGCTGCACCACGTTAACCTGCTGCCTGATGACAGCAGCTATAAAATTACTATAAAATGAATCATAATGGCAGTCAACATGAAAATTAACTTATAAAGTGCAATAAAGATTAAAATGTTTAGAAAATGGCTGTTTTAGGAAAACAACATGATTTTATTGGACCAGACTCATTAAATAATCGTTTCATTTAAACTGCATTTGCCCAAATATTAATGCTCTCATGAAAACACTTTCAGGTAATCAAGCTACTTAAGATATTTCTTTCATGTATTTTCTGTTTAGCAACACATTTTGCATTATTATCTTTTGTTTCAAAGTCCATCTCTTTTAAAGGTTAGTCTCCTGTATTTACAGTACTGTGAACAAATCTTCAATTCAGTGGATGCTGTATCATCATTTCTTTTCCTTGCAATTACTTTCAGGATAATCATCAAGTCTCACAAATGTTTGGCTGGCATCTTTAATGGTTTATGAATTCAAAATGCAGATTTACAAGGATTTGCAGATGACCATGTGTTATGACTTAGATCAGAGGTCTTCAAGTTGGGAGTCGCGACCCCCAGTGGCGTTGTGGGAGTACTACAAGAGGGTGTTGTAAAATTTCTGATTGATTTGACATATTCAATTTGTTTTTTATCCAAAGTTGTCTTTAAATACTCATGAACATGAATTCAATATGCAACATATTCAGAAAAGGAGCCATTGAATAGTGTTTCAGTCAGAAATACATTAATTGACCAAAAATCAGTTCAACATGGTAAAAGTTCTAACTTTTATGAATTTGTTCATAACAGCTTCATTGACAAGTCATCACTTTTGTAATCAAACCTAAATAAATAAAATAAAAACGTGATGTAAAGAAGCTGTGTATTATTTGTATTGAATGAGACATATATATACAAGCTGAGTGGTTTTATTTTGAAACTCAGCTGTTTTCACCTGTCAAACTTTGACTCAGTACATTTTGTCTTATCTGCTTCCTGCTGTGTTTGCTTACAAAACATCTGGTTCCTTTGCTCCACCTCGTTGTTCATAGAAGACATGGAGACGATCCTGAGTGTCCTGGGCTTGGAGTGGATAGACCTCAGAGGTTTTCTGATATTTTTCTGTGTTTTTCTGCTGCTGACAGATGTTTTGAAGAACAGAGTGCCTAGTAACTTTCCACCAGGACCGTGGTCTTTTCCTTTTGTTGGGGACCTTCCTCGCATTAAGGCGTCCAAAATTCACCTGCACTTTAAAGAGGTAGGAGAAAACAGACAGCAGTAAAGTATAGATCAATTCTTTAAATAATGTTGTTTCCCAAATATGAAGCAGTGACTCAAACAATAAATGAAGAAACCATAGCAAAATTATATTTCTTTTAAGAAATAAAAGATATCATAGATTAAGTTCAGATAAAATACTTTATCGAGGACATTGTTGACTGAAGTGTATAGAGGTGACTGAAATGGACTCTAACCTTTTTATTTTTCTCTAGTAGAGCAAAGTGCTCCATTCTAACTCCATAGACTTTTTGCCTACATACTTTTTAACGTTCATTCATCGTATTTCCCTTGAGCCTTTACCACTTCTCCTTTTAGACATACCTTGAAAAAGTTCACTTTTTTTAGAAAACACAGTAATGAAAAATTGTACGCCTTCATAAACACAACACTTAGTGACACAACAATTCATTATTACTGTTGCAGTAGCAGTAGTAATAGCATAGTGAGAAACTGTTCAAAAGCCTAATAAATGTCTGATGTTAGTGATTTCCAAAGTGCATCATTTATGATTAGTATGTGAAAAGATACTGACCCTTTTAGAAAAATCAGATGTTGATTTACATCTAAAGTTGTGATGTAAGCAAATATATTTATAACTGTGCTGTAGCCTTACTGTATAATTGATCTGGATGAATGTTTGTCTCATGGTAAAGAGGGAATGTTGTGGAATAGACTCCAAATATGGTTTTAGTTATCATATTGTCATAATACAGGCTTCTGCTGATTTTAGCCTCCTGCACTCTCACTCTCCTGTCTCTTTCTTCATTTGGCAGCAGCTTGCCTGAGAAAAGGCTCGGAAACCAAAGCAAAGCACAGTCAGAAGTGTTCGCCTGGTTTTCTAATTCCCCACAGTTTAATCTGATAAAACCTTTGTGAGATGCATCCAGGAAAGATAATTCACAAAAAGCCACACTCATCAATCCTCCAGGTCCAGGATAAATATTGTCAGAGTTCAAGTGAGGCTTTCTTAATAGATGAAAAAGAAAACTATGAAGAACAGAGTATATAGTTAGACATCAAAGAACAAATAAACTATAATTTCAATTAACAAAAAGGGAAACAAAGGGAGTGATCAAAAGCAGGCTAAACACTAACATGGAGTTGGTTAATTTTAGACAGCTAAAGCACTGAAAGAAAATATAACTATGATTGTTATTTTTGATCTCAAATGTTAGAAAATGTATGAAAATAAACCTCGACTTTATGTTTGAGCTCCAGGACCAAAATGAAGATACATAAATGCAGAGATGTTGTCCTTTGGATTTCTTTCTTAAAGGTTTTTAAAATGTTTATTATCTGAATTTTGAATGAGGGCAAATATCTGCTCTGTGTTCAGTTTGCAGGGAAATACGGGAATGTTTTCAGTCTTCGTTTGTTTGGTAGAAGAGTTGTGATCATCAATGGCTACAAGCTGGTGAGAGAGACTCTGGTCCAACAAGGAGAAAACTTCATCGATCGTCCCAACATCCCGTTGTTTGAAGACTTAGTTGGGAATAAAGGTGACATTCTTTATGTTTTGTGTCAAAAGCTGCAATTTCCAATCAATCTCAAACCATCCATCTCATTTCGCACAAAGATTGTTTGGCTGTTTTAGTGATTGCATTAATTTATCAAAGCTCTGAAAGGCAAATGGGACTTACATGACTAACATGACTAAAAAATAAGGAATTAAAACTTCTTTCCACTCTCTAATTATTTGCTGTAGAATTGAAAGGAGTATAGTTGCATAGTAAGAAATGCTTAACAGAAGAACACAATTAATCAGATTTTGCACATCATAATTTTTTATGCTATCTCAAGGAGAAAGAATCCAGAAGTAAAAACTAAACAGCAAAGTTTAATATTTTAATCTAACGTATACCGTTTTTCCTTTTTTTTTTTTTTTTTTTTTTTTTCTTTTTTTTTATACTTTTGCATGATTTCTAAAGTTCAGGGGAAAACACAGTTTGGCTAAACTTAGAAAATGGGTTTTTGAAAATATATTTTCTCCTTGCCTTTCAGAGCTTCTGTATTACAGTATTAATTTCATTCAAGTATCAGCATAAAACTTTTTATTCAATTGGTTTCAAAAAGGTCTTGTAGGTTCCAGCGGTAATCAGTGGAAGCAGCAGAGGAGATTTGCTCTTCACACACTCAGAAACTTTGGTCTGGGAAAGAAAACCCTGGAGCGATCCATCCAGCAGGAGTGTCAGTACCTCACTGAGGCTTTTGCTGATCTACAAGGTAAAAAATAACAAAAAGAAAATCTTATTTTATGTTCAGAAACAGGTTTTGTTAGAAATATTTACTATATTAGATTTATTAAGGTCACCTTAACAGTATCACATTGGACCCCTCTTTTATCTCCTGAATTCCTGCAAAATTTTGCAGGAGTAAAAGCAAAATTTCCTCAAAGGTTTTGGTTGATATGAACATGGTAGCATCGCAGAGGACCTGCAGATTTTTTTTGGCTTGTGTATCTGTTTCACCACTTCCCACAAAGAGCAGGGTAAGACTGAGATCTGGTAACTGTGGAGACCGATGGAGAACAGAGCCACGCTTTAATGCTGTTTGTACAAAATTGTTACACTGGCATCTAAATGTTGCGGCTGAAATTGAGACTCATCAAACCATGAAACATTTTTCTATCTGTTAATGTCAAACTTTGATGAGTTTCCTGTTCTTAGCTGATAGAAGTGGCACATTGTCTGATCTTCTGCTGCTAGAGCTGATCTGCTTCCACGTTCAGAGATGCTAATTCACATAGCTTGGTTGTAACCGACTGGAGAATATTTTAACTGACTTCAAGTCGCTTTGTTAAGTCTGCGCAGTCTTCTATGACCTTTGACATTAACAATATATTTGTGTCCAGTCTACCTCCACTCTATGGATTTTTTTAATATGTTTATTATATTTTAGTTAAGAACGGATATATTTTTTAGACCACTGTGTAAGTGTTTGTGTTAAAATCTGAACAGATATGAGCACAATCTCTTAATATCTAAAATACTTACAGAGACGCTCGTCACCATGTTACATTCAAAGTCACATAAATATTCTTTCTTTACTATTTTCATGCCTGGTCTCTCTATACCTTTAATATATTGCCACCTAACTAAATTAATGTACCCTAAGTCTTTTTTTTTTTTTTTTTGTCAAAAGTGATTTTAACGAAGATAAATAAATAATTAAAAGGAAACACCTCTCTATTTCCAAAAGATATATTAGTACTGAAACAAGTTTGCTTTTTGTTATATGGTGAATTTCCAACAACTTCCATAGAACTGCATTCTGCTTCATTATTATTATTATTATTATTATTATTATTATTATTATTATTATTATTATTATTATTATTATTATACTAAAATATTTATAGTAAAATATGTGGATTCAAAGTGACAGAGTTTCAAACACCAAAACAAAATTCAGTACATAGTGAATTACTGAATAATGCTGTTGTCTAATAAGTTTTCTTGTTTTTGCTTCAGGTCAGCCATTTAATGTCCAAAAACTAATCAACAACGCTGTGTCCAACATCATCTGCTGCTTGGTGTTTGGGAATCGATTTGAGTACAACGACAAGCAGTTCAAGATCATCCTTCAACACTTCAATGAGACTATTTACCTGGAAGGAACTGTGTGGGCACAGGTGAGGACAAGTTTCCAAGAAGAAGGTTGGAGCTGTATGACTCAGGGACAGAGATAAGTGCTACTTATCTCTTAATGAGCAACTTAATAAACCACAATTTCTGTTACCAATAATGGAAATACAGAGACAGATGTGAAATCTTTGTTCAAGTAATTCTGGTCATAAAGTCTTAAAGTGATATCGGATTCAGTCTAGTGAAGTTGGAGGTGATGCATTCACACATACAGACTTACTGATCATTTAGAGACGCCAGTTCAACGCATCATTTTTAGCACAAATAATGAGCCAGCCAGTCACATGGCAGGAAGTTGGTGAAGACGACCTTGATCATTTCAAATCAAGCATCAGAAAGAAGAAAAATAAAATTAAAGTAGCTTTAAATGTTACATGATGGTTGGTGCCAGACCTGTTTACAAAGACTGGTCTGAAAATATAGAAACTATCCAGATGTCCGCACCAATACCAAAATGCTCAATGGATGTCAGCGTTCAGAGAACGATGGGTAGACTGGCTGGAGACAAGCCAGTCTCATGAACCCAGTTCATGAACCCAGTTCATGAAAGACACTGACAGGTTTTGTCTGCTGGTGGTGATGTGATGATTGATGTAAACTCTGACTTCTCATTCATTACTTGGATATCAGAACCACTTTGATGAAACAATCGATATTTCTGTGTCTCTTCTGTAGCTTTACAACGCATTGCCCTGGCTGATGAAATGGCTGCCTGGACCTCATCAGAGGATTTTCACCATCACAAACGAACTGTTAGATTTTATCAAAGTAAGGGTTCAAGAACACAGAGAGACCCTGGACTCTTCGTCACCCAGAGACTACATCGACTCCTTCCTCATAGAGATGGGAGAGGTGAGACCTTC
>CAEFZX010027000.1:0-32859 GCA_903066825.1 Alfaro cultratus
ATATTGTTGTTGTTTTTATTTAAATTATTTATTATAAGACTGTATGATTGTTGGTTTAATAAGGGCAAGGCTCCAAAAGTTCAGACTAATTTCAAATTAAATGAGAGGTTAAAATGTTTAGAGAAATAAACCTCAGTCACCCTGGCAGTGTTGTCGTAATGTAGTTATGTATTTATGTATTTATCCTTGACTTGATGGATGGGAAAAGATTGTCCTGTTATCAATTACTCAGCACACTGAGTTTATTGAAAACCAAGTTGAAGGCATAACTTTGAGATAAATAGTAGAAAAAAATCCAGAACAATCCTGTAGGGAGATGAAATCATGAAGAATTTCTAAATATTGAGAGTGATTGTACAAATGATTACAGTTGTTTTATTATTTGTTTTAGATAAACTGATTGTATCCCAACTTGGTTCATGAGCTGTTCCAATACAACTCAGCCCATATTCAGTAAATGTAACAGAGCAACGATTATTTTTTAAATAATTATCTGGCATTTCTAGAGAATCTAGCATAATAAGGATAGTTAGTTAAACAGGAGATACAACTGCAGGGTTTCCCCCAGTGTATTATAAGCCTGGCAGCCCACCATGCTTTACTAGCTTTACTAGCTTTACTAGCTTTACTAGCTTTACTAGCTTTACTTGCTTCCCCGCCAGGCTAAGCATTATTTGATTTTAGGAAAATAATAAAAAACAAAAAAAACGCAAGCAGTCATTATTTTGTCTATAGTTTGAGACATGCAGAACTGATCTGATCGTTTCCATAGCAACGATCAGAATCAAGACCCGTGCCACAGAACGGCAGGGCCTCCGTTTTCACTTGGTGTTAGACTTGCTCCTGAGTGCATTCCCAAAAGGATTATCAAATATGTCAGTTCTCAGAAAATAAAATGTGTCTCTGTATGTTTGAGGTGAGCAACTTTGCCTGTATTTTACTTTAGCTTTCCTTTTGTAATTATTCCAGCACTCCAATGTTCACCTTCGACCTTAGCTCACCTGTTGGAGATGTTTGCTGGGCTCCTTACTCCTCCACTATATTCGCTGCTGTAACAATGGACAGAAAGGTAAGGGCCTTTTTCAGTTCTCTCCTTTTCCTTTTTCAAAATGCAGCATGCTAAAATGAGCAGAACTTCTAATCATTTTCTACCTATGGAATTTAGAACATACAAAACATTCTTAGCCAATGATCCCATGTTTAAAAGAAGCATGTCACCAGTTTTAGACCATCAGAGCCTGAAGCGTGCTTGCCTCCGAGATTGCACAGATGCGGCAACACGTATCCGCTGTGTATCAACGATAACTTGACATTTATTTGACTGAACATGTGAAGCACCAAACAACTATACCATCTACCATCTGCCGCTCACTTTTTAATCTTCTTTATATATTGGATGAGTCTCAAATCAAAGTTAAGTAGCCTCAGGAAATCGAGTTGGTTCAGACTCTGAACAAAGAAGCTTCCTAGTTATTGATTCCAGGCAAAAGTAATTTCAGTGGATGTCGTGTTGTTTATCTTCACATATTTTTTCTGTATGGCTTCAAGCTGTCCCCATCTGTTGGTCCTCTCAGCCTGTGCAACACTATAAAAGTCAAGGTTGTTATGTCTGACACTTTTCCTGTGCAGTGCGCCAAGTGAAGTCAAGTGAGAATGACAGAGAGGAAATGAGAGCTGAGTAATTTGAGAGACACCTTATGTGATACTTTGTGTGTTTATATCATGTCCTCTCAACTGCCAGGATTTGGTCACCACAGGCACCAGCTGTGGCATAGGATAACTCATTATACCACACAACCAACCTTTTGCCCTGCCTGAGACATGGAAGTAGGGCTGCTTTCGGGACAATTGTTACCGCTCTGCATTTCTACTATATGCAGTAGAAATTTACCAGAAAATGAACCTGAATAGCAGGATGCTTTTCCATTTATTAGAAGCTTTGGCAAGGAGTTTTTTGGAGCAACATTTCAAATTGCAAAGAGGTATGGTTGAATCTTTGCAACCATACCTCTGTCTCATATTTTATGTTAGCTTTAATTGTGAAAGATTACTTTAAAATTTGCTGCAGTTCCACCTTATGGTAGACTTTGGTGTGTGGCAAAAGAATGAATAAAGCATACATTTAATAGCCATTTGACATGACAATGTTTTTGTGTGTTTTAAGTTTGTGGAGTTAGTAGTTTGACAGGAAGAAAGGCAAGGAGAGAAGGGGAAGACATGCAGCAATAGGATTGAAGGTTGATCCTTGTGTTCAGTTGTATTTTCTGAATTTCATGAAGACTGATTATTTTATTTCGTTCAGATTAGGAGGAATGATATAAGACACACAGAACTCTCACATTTATTGGCTGTCGTTAACCTCCATCTTCTCTCTCAGTACAGCGGTTTTGTTGCAGCACATTAATCAATTTCTTTGGCAACTCTCGAGTAGAGCTTTGAGTGACTCATTTAAGTCTTGTGCTCCTTGATACATGGAGCACAAGGAGCTCCATGCTCCTTAATAATGACAACCTGGCTTTCAGTTACTTCTGCCACGCCACAAAATGTCAGAGGAACAACAGTGTGAGTGTGTGGGTTTGTGTGAGCTTGTGCACATGTGTTCATGAGGATAATGCATTGACTGGAGGCTGAGGTGCAAAAATGACACACAGTTGTGTGGCACAAACAAATTCTCTCTGTCCCTGATCCTCCATCTGAGCTGCCTGTTTAGAAAAGTGTCTGAATGACATAATGAGAAAGTCTGGTCATCTCTGCTGGTGATTAGTCTTCAAGCTCTGTGTTTACTGTTTCTGGTGGATGTCCTCTCAACCTTCTCTGTAGGAACTGTCACACACATTTTTCAGTCTTTGTAGTTTCCTAGAAATGAAATGAGCAAATCCCAAAAGACAAGACAATGTACAAAGGGTATTATTTTTAGAAAATCTGTTTTTATTTACATTTTAACAAAAATGACAGGCTGAAAATTATTTATATCCTTCTCCAGTCTTGCTTTGTGTTGCAACAAACTAACACTTACACTTGGAAACAACCTTTTCGCATTTTTAACCATTCGTCTTTTTAGTAAGGTCCAAGTCATTGAGGTTAGAACGTCTCCTTGCCATAAAATTTAGTTCCTTCCAAAACTTCATTATCATAGTCAAGTGGGGACTCTGGTTAGATCAATCAAAACATTAGTATCACATCCAGTCTTTAGATGCCTACCTAAACCTAATAGGAGTATTGATCATTTTGACCTCACCTCTAAGAATTCAACTTTTTCAACTCGTCATTGTCAACACTTTTGTCTCAAAGAAAATAGCAGTGTAACCAATCAAAGGTTAGTTAAAAATATTATGTCGACCCAACTCTACATTGTACTTATATTTTTAATATATTTGTTTACATTCTTGGTGACTTCACATAATTGTGAACCTGAAGAGGAGCATCTGTGATGTAATTGTACTATACACACTGTCTATAAAGTCTTTCTGTTTTAGTCAGATTTGATAACTTGTAAAACATAACATAGGATGATAGCATAAATTAAATACTGCCATATTCTCTGTTGAAAATGTGCATCACTGTTGGACTGGTCACTGTGTGGGTACAGTGGTTTTCTAAAAAGCAGATGAGTTTCTACAGATTGGTTTCATAGAGGTCCACATCCAGGTTTTGGGTCTTTTCATAGCCCCGTTTCTCATCTGTTTCCCTGCAACACAGTACAACAACAGATGCATTGATTAGTTGCTTGCTTGGATACTTTCACCTGCATGTTTTATGGAGTTAAAACACCCAAAAATATTATTTTAATGCTAGACCAAGAAAAAAGACGCAATGTTAAGTGGTCAATCTAATCATTACTCCTCTTTACAGAATTCAAATAAATTGACTTTTTTGATCAACCAGCAAGTTAAAATTTTGCAGTATCATACAATACATTAATGCAGAGAGACAAGTTAAACTTCAACAAAAGAAAGATTACACTACAATTTGCCAAAGTTAAAATTTAACACGCTCACATATATCTGTTAATAAAAGGCGTTATCTCTTTGTGAGATTAGATTCGAGCTTTACTACATTTTGCTTAGTTATAAAAGTTTGTACTTAAATATCGGTTATACAATGCAAATTATATAAAAATAAGTCATTACAAAAAAGCTATGCTGAGCCATAGGACTCTACCACAGTATGATTACGATTCTAGGCTTTTTGTTAGTCAGAAAAGTGCTCAACAGCTAAATTTGAAACACATGTTAAATAGAAAATATTGTATTAGAAGCAGAAAACCAACAAAAATAGGTTTCAATGATAGCAGTGTATGCCCACATTTTCACAGATTAAATATCTCAACATTTCAGAAGTAATTTGCTCTATCTGAATGCTTCACACATCTGAGGCAGAGCTCCAGAACGCTTTGCAGTAAGGGAAGGTAACAATCTGGGTTTTCTGATCAGGGTAAAAACTTGTCTTTACAAACATCCTTCTAACATCAGAACCTGATTTTTAAAAAGTCTCAAAGAAACTGATTACAGTGCAACACCATCAGTGTTTGAGAAAAAATAACAGTGATTGACAAACCTTTTTATACTTAGTAGTTTTTTTACGATCAGGAGAATAAAGACAATGACCAGGAAGCCAACGACAGCTGACAGACCAATCAACCAAGGCTGAAGAGTCCTTTTCGTTGATCTTACAGCTGATGAAATAAATCCATATAAATGCATTGTTAAAATCATGACGAAAATGGAATATTTTACTCAACTTTACTTTTTAGTAATTGACTTGTTAAATGTTTTATTTGAAAGATAACTATCACAGCACAATTCATTCTTGATCCCCAAGCAGTGCTGAAATAATCTTCAAGAGGATGAAATTTTTACTTATGTGTCAAGATTCCAAGTAAATTGTAAAAAATAGGCTTACCGTTTTCAGCTGAGGAGCTGGTAGCACACAGGATTACACAAAACGCAAGCAAGTTCATCCCAAACATGGTCAATCCGCAGTTGTTTTAACCCAAGTGACCAACACAGAACGTTCAGCTCATCTCAGCTGCCGAGAACATGCACACGATGTATGTCGTCTCTCTATCGCTGCATAACTGTGTTGTAATCACAGGTCAGAGTCTACAGCAGAATTATCTTAGAAATCTGGGTGTGGTATCAGTGTTAATAGCCATAAACACTTAATTGACAGGAAAGTGGGCAATGAAAGAAGGGGGAGACAGGCCAGGAATCGAACCTGCGACATTTTTTAATCACCTCTTTCATCCTGCAATCTCCTTACGACATGTGGGGACCACAGAAATGAAGTACCCGAAGTCTACCAGAGTATAAGATAGATACATTTTATTTTAAAATTGATGTCTTAATTACTTATTTTAGTGATGTAATTTGTTTCATTATGGGTGTGGGGCTGGACCACAGTCGTGTGGAGTAATGCTGTTGCATTATCATTTCCCGTGACTCAACATTTTCCGTCCTTCTCAAATGTACCAGCCTACCAAGTATTCCATCCATGCAGAACTCTGTGATTGTGTTGCAGATTCTGAGAGTGTTTATTTACTCCAGTTTGGCTCTGTTGAGTTGCAGTGCACCAGATGTGAGCTCAGCATGTGCTTTTTCTGATAGTACCAAACTCTAGTAGGATGTTTTCAATATTTATGGCTAAAATTCAGGTTGTTTTGCTTTACAATGTTCCAAAACTGTTATCCAGTAGACGCAAAAAGTATTTACACCACTAGGTAAAATGCTAGACTTTTGTTATCTATAAAAATGAGACTGGATGAATTGAAAATAAAAGAATGCAGAACTCTGATGAACTCCAACCAAAGAGAGTGAATTCTGAATTTTTATTAACATTCATTTTACTAAAGTAGACTTTTGCAAGTGTACAGTGTGTATTATGTATCCCAATTGCTGCAGCGTTGTTATTTTTCTACATTTCCATTGTGAAAGGTACGTTTGTTTATTAGCTGGAAAGTAAAACAGAAATTTCACCTTTAGGTTACAAGTTTTGAAATGACTTATGGCCTCATTTTTGAATTTCAGTGACTTGTAGTCGACTGTAGTTTTTATTTCCACCACATGTTACTGGATGTGTTGGCTGGAATAATAAGGTTGTGCTTGTATATTACTCCAGAGCATACTTTTGGGAGCACTGTGACATAGAGTGCTGATGCAGTATGTGGCTTGGCGGATGGTTTAACTTTGTTGGCTTGACCATGTTCTGAAAGTTAAGTGGGCAAGAATTTGTTCTTGTGTGGACTGGCTACATGACATGTTTGGTTCTTGGATCCATTTCTGATCCCTTTTTCAAGGGAAGCATTTTGATTATCTCCACTTGAAAGGGCAGCCTAAACAATAAATCGATGTACCCCCCTACGCTCTCCCAAAGATTTAGTTCTGGATGGCCATCCCTTCAAATTAAGAGAATCCAGGCAACATGAATTTGGTTGATACTATTGTATCTCATGATTAAGTTGTTGTCATTTGAGGCCTTTTCCTGTCTGTAAAAAAAACATAATAAATAAATGCATCCAAATGTCCAAATAAAATTACTTTCTGCAATCCTCATAATGTGCCACACAGTAATCCATGCATCTATGTAATTACTGAGAATTACAGAAAAAAATGCACTGCGGACAAAGAGCTGCTCGGCACGGTTTTAATCAGCTGGCAACTTACCCCAGATAAAATTTAAAAAGCAGGCAGGAAATTAAGTTTTATGGCCGTAGGACATTGCAGGTGACCTGTCCAGAGTTGTTCTCCGCCCTCGCCTAATGAGAGCTGCAGATAGGCGCCATTCAGCAAGAATTAGCAGGGAAAGATGGATAACGGTGTGATAGTTGCATAAACTATAGTTGTTAGAAACAAACTATAGAAATAAATACAGTGCAAGTGTTTTGTTGTCTTTGAATATTGAGCAAGTCTCAAAAAGATATATCTTTTCTTAGAGCTACAAGACTCTGGCACAAAGCTTCTCTTTAAGATTCTTGGGAGGGAACGTTTTAAGACCTGTAATTTGTAGTTTTATGCTAATGTGAGCCAAGGTAATTATAAATTCAGTGAAGTGAACTGACTGCTCCAAGTAGCTTTGTGAATTACAAATGCAGTCATATTGCACTGCAATTACTCATGACTAATGATGCATTAGTCTTTAGATTTGAACATCAAAAACACTGTTGTTAATAGCTGCACTGATAAGAGGTTAGAGAAAGTCATACCTCGTTGGAGTTTGATGATTAGTTACAAATGAGGGTTCTTTACATGAACACTTGTGTGCTGTGTGAACTTTACTAGCACAGGCACAGTAATCTTTCTGATAAAGAATTGTAGGATCTGCTTTGTAATAGATTCATTTGATGTCATCAGATTATCAAAATACATTAAAGGTGAAAGATGAAAGTTGTGACATGATATCCAGTAGATGAGGATGTCTTAGCATCATGGAAAACATCAACAGTCCCAACAAATGTGGAGAGTTAAGACTCAGAATTACGAGTCCCATGCACTTTGAACTTTTATAGGTCTTGTCAGTTCACAAAACAAAGCTCTCTGTGTTTTTAATGTCGTTTTATGCAGCAAACTAATGAAAAAGTGGTTTGTAATTCTGAAGTAATTGGAAAAGGTTGCATGGTTTCTGAAATTTTCTACCAATAATAACCTCAAGAGTTTAATGGTATACATGGTAGGGGAATATTTCCACAGAGCACAAGTAAGCTGGTCAGGAATTGATGGGAAGAAGATACAGACTAATCTTGCTGAAGAACTATTTTTGAAAGGCAGTGTACTCTTCCTGTCACCAAAAAATACAAGAAAAACTTGTATTTTTCTGCACACAGAAAAATACAAGTTTTTCTGTGTTTCAAGATCTTTCTTTTATACATTGTTTTCACTAAATACCAATACATTTGATGAGAAAAAAAAGTGAAACAAGAGTTATAATGACTCATCTTTCTCAGGTTCACGTCTTTGACCTGAGTATCAACAAATTTGAAGGTATCTGCCATCAGATAGTGGTTGCCAAAAAGACCAGGCTGACTCACATTGAATTTAATCCCATCCATCCTATCATCATTGTGGGGGATGACCGGGGGACTGTGACCAGCCTCAAGCTCTCTCCAAACCTCCGCAAGAAGCCCAAGGTGAGTAAAATCAATAAATCTCATTTGCTCCACTACGCTTAAGCAGTGCAATGGTAACAGTGTAGTTGGACATCCAGGAAAGCGCTGCTACATAGGTTTATTGTTGGAAAATGCAAAAGATACTCATACTAGTTTTGCATAGCTTGTGGAATTCTGAACACATTAGTTTTTTCCTTTTATCTCAGAAACCATCATATCATATATGTAAACAGTCCGGATTTCTTTATGTATATTTAATATAGTCTAAGATGAGAACTTGATTCAGCTCAGTAAATAATAAGATTAACCCTAATTTAATCTTTTTGTAGCACTCCGGTAAAAAAAAATCAACTCAATTATTCATAAGTTATCAATATTACAATGGTTTTGTCAAATGTTGTCAAAAGTGTGCAAATAGTATCATCACCTGCCAATTTATTTATCTTAAAAATATGTTACTTGCTGTCATGAACAGAGAGTAAATCGTCTTGGCTCATATGCCAAATGTTTGAAAGACGTTGTGTCTCATTTCACCTGCTGTGTTGACGCTCAGAACAAAAGATGTTCATCAAACTTGCATAATTATATCGACGGTGTTGCCAAGTACAATCAGTTACAGCAGTGACTGACAAATCTGAAAAGTTGTTAACAAGTCAAACCGATAAACCAGGCCGTCCTACAGGCTGCTAAAAACGGGTTTACTTAAACGGACATGGAAGCCAATAAAAGCTACAGTTGTCTTGACCCTAGTTCTGATTTAATCTCACAATGGAATAATCTCCCCATCGCGTTACAAAGTTGTCTGAATCGCTATTTCTCTTGTTTACAGAAAGAATGCCAATTTGAATAAATTAAAGAAAAACTATTTGGTCAGCGGTGTTTAATAGCATAGCAAAATGTAGCTGGCTGAAAAACAAAGTGCCACTTTAATCTTCCTCTGCTAGACGAGTCCCTGAAGCCTCTCTTAAGCTGAGAAGTAATCACATCAGTCCTTCTGAACACAGGAGGAAAGCAAATGGCACACTGAGTCACAACACTTTAATCAGAGCCCATTAACAGTTAGCTCTGCCGCGCTTCCACTTTTCCTTTGTGTTGTTTGGATCAGTGAGTGTAAACCAGACAGAACTTTAATGACTAGAGAGAAGCATTCATTGCATTCATTTTCACAACACACTTCACTGCACATTGTATTACGCAGACTCTTCCAAACATCCTGTTTTAACCACACAATTATATGAACACAACTTAACACGCGACGCGCGCGCGCACAGACACAGTTCTTCTTCTCCTGCAATTTCTGACTTTACGTCTTACAAGTCCATTAGTGATATAATTGCACAGTTCAGCATCACAGACAGTGCTTAGAGTATTTTAAAGGTCAGTGTGGCAAAAAAAAAAATGCATCAGCCGCAAAAACACATTTAGCAAATAGTCTTGATAGGGTGGCTTGTCCATACCAAGGAGGCGAGCACAAAACGACATTAAGGCTTGAAAATTGGCACAGTTCTCAGTTCTTATTATAACCATTCATGTATCCGTCATATTTTTTATACTCAATCTGAAATAAGTTCTAATTATTGGTATCAGTTAAGTTTAAAGCTGCATTGTCACGTTCTGGTTCATGCTGTTGTTTTGCACATAGTCGCCCACATGTCTGTCTTTCCTTTACTTCCTGGTAAGAAGAAGAATTTAATTGTTGGTTCTTTGTTTGTTTGTTTTTGTGTGTTTAGAGCAAGAAGGGCCAGGACCTGCCCAAGGGTTCAGAAGCAGAGGTATTAAAGATGGATAGGCTGCTCAGCCTGCTGAGAGAACCAGAGCTAGACTGAAGTCACACTGACTCCGCTTCAATTCAGCCAATGTGGCTTCTCATATGGTGGCTTTTTTTTATATATGTGTTTGCAGCAAATAAAATGAACATGTTGCAATCTGTGTATTTGATCAAATGTTCTCTTAGAGTCTTACTTGAAGAAAGCCAAATGAGAGCTGGGCGGCTTTCTGAATCCCCTAAATTCTTTTTGATTTTTTTTTTTTTTTTTTTTTTTTTTTGCTGTTTACTTAGTTTTTACTTTTTATACTTTTGATATATTGAGTAGACACAAGTACCCTCAGTGAAAGTTGTAAGAGGAATGCTTGTCACTGTGTTATATTGTGTTCAGTTATATCACCTGAATTTTCTGGGAACTGAGGACAGTTGCTGCTGTTCTGCAAAAGGATTCCTGTCTCATTTGGACAGGAATCCTGTCCAAATGAGACAGGAAGCATAAAAGCATGATTTCAGATGCGTAACGGTCCTCAATAAGAAGACCGATTTGCATCCGATGCGTCTGGCAAACAACCTGGTTGTAAGTCATTCAGAGTCCTGCAAATGTCCATCCAATCTTTACTCCCCAAGGAAACATTGACATGACGGAAATGTTATTGTGTGCTTCTTCATTACTCGTCTCTTCACAAGTTACGTAAGCAATATTGACATTGATGCGTCTCCATAAAATCACAGAATGTGTTTTCTGTTTTTTTGCCATAAAAAGCTGAGACATGTTTTTGTTTCATTCAGAAAACGTCAAGAAAAGCAGAGTTCAGCTGATTTGAGTCATTTGTTGTTTTTCTTGATATTTGTTTAATTGAGACTTCAGTCTGTCTTACCTGAAAATGCCGCATATGTTTTTATGTAACTTGTTGTCAATAAACATATTAAAACTGTTTAACACAGAGAACTGTAGCAGACTGGTTTGAGTAGATTTCAGAGGACAATTCAGAGTTGATAGGAATCTTTAATTGGGTTGGGATTTGTTTGGGAGTTGTTTAAAAAAATAAATAAATAACTGTAGCTTTTTAGCTCATTTTAGCTCTTCTGTACAAATTTCTTAGACTCTTTGGGTGGGATTTTTACATTGACCAAACATTTTCACTTCTTTTCCACAGTTTTTCGATTTGCATTTTACAGGCTTTGCTTCATTCTGCTGCTTCTGGCTGTTACTTAAATTTCAGAGACCTATGGCTGACGACTGTAGCTGTATGACAGTCTCATGATTGTCTTAACATCTTGCTGCTCCTCGCTGCTGCTTCTCTGGGCAGCAGTGATGATACTCCACAGTATCATGTCCTGACCTGGATAACACCATCGGCGGTTGGCAAGCACTGCTAATCCACCTCATTTGTTTTTTGCTGCTTCTTTATAAACCTCTGTGTGACTGTGTGGTTAGAAAGCCGGGCATACAGACATTGGACTCTGGGATATGATCATGGGCCATTATGATCAACGAAAGAGATGGTTTGAACTTCCTCCTTCTCTCTCTGCTCTTTGGTTCTGCTATTACTTCATGAAGCCTCCTTTTCAATTCCTCTGAGTTTCGGGGTCGTAGTTCAGGTATTTTTTCAGCTTTTGAGATGCTAATCAGCTGCTCCCAGTTGTTTAAAAGAAAAAACTCGTTGCCTCGGTTATATGTGATAATTGTCTGAAAGTATAAAAGTAAGAACAAAATCCTTCCAGCAGCACAGCATCAAAAATCAGAGAAAATAGTGCTCCAATCATTCAATGCCAAAACCCCCCAAAAATATGAACTAAAGTCTACAAAACAACAAATCATTACTAGTCTAACAAAGTTACTCGAATGTGCTGCCACAATCAGCACTGCTATTCTAGAATCTCCTCTAAGAATACCTTTTCTTGAGCATGACAGAGTTGTCTGTTGTCCGGTCCAACAGAGCACCTTGGATGTACACAAATCTGCAGCAAATGTATGATACTGACATGTACTAAAATCAGCCAAAACCTCAGAGGAATGTTCCTGATACCTTAATTGTTCATATCACTTATACATATTGGAAACAATACAACCAGGCTGCAGGAGATTCATTGTTTCATACAATAATAATCCACTAAGCAAAGGAAGGTGGACTGTTGCAAGACATAAATCGACGTAGAAGATTGCGTACTTGTGGAGCACAGCCAGACAGCTTGTCTTGGCTTGTACACGCTGTCTTGGGCACCGGTCCAGCGATGATCTGGAAGCTTTTTTATTCTCCAATCTGCAGGGAGGACTTTGCTTTGAAACATCTTTATTTTGACTATCATAATTCTTCCCCGTCTTTATAACCAGATCATTCAGTGAAGTTGCACCCAGGAGGTCTAATGTTTCCACGGTGATCCGAAATCCCTCAGCTTTTATCTGCCACTGGGAGCCTTTCTGCCCTTCATGTCCTCCATCATGATTCATTCGTTAACAGATCCACAAGTTAAGAATAAGATGCTTGCTATGTCTCCTTCTTCTTGCAGATAGCAGAAATGTGAACAAAGCTGCTCTTATTAATTCACGCTACTTTTATCAATGAGAAACATGTGCTGTATTATTAAAAGAACTAAAACTGCATGAATCACATTAAAGAGATTGTTCAAATGGTTGAAGCGAGCTTCTGTGTAAATGTTACAGTCACTTAAAATCTTATTTGCACTCTAACTCTGTCAAGTTTGCATTGGGCGATTATTTTATTGGCGCCAATGATTATTTACATTGGGAATAGGAGCTGGTGCACCACCAGAAATCTTCCTATACTGAGAACAGAACATGCGAAGCATTTCCAGTCAGAGTACGTGTTTGATATAAAAATAGTTTTTTTTTGTTTTTTTTTTGTACTATCAGGTGGTTACTGAGTGGAAATGCTTTACATAAGGAGTATCTAAAGTGGGATTCAAGAGCCACTAGTTGAAGTATGACATAAATTTGGCCTGTCAGCACAGGAGATTTATGCAAATGGACTTTTTTTTTTTGTCGTTATTCTTTGGGACGATATTTTCACTGATGTGAATCCTTTAAAAAAACAAGAGGAAAGTAAAAACAGGGAAACTAATACTCTCTCAAAGTGGAAACACAAACTATCAATCTTATGTCGACCTTTTGACATAATTTTCACAATAAACAGGACTATGAATATTTACTGGGTAGAGCGAAGCCGTTTATTAAACCTGGTGGAACCCACCAGGTGTTTTTAAAGGAAGACTTATTCGGATTTTCAACTCTTCAAAATAGACTTCAAAGTCTTCAAAAAATAAAACTGCTTGAAATGTGTATGTTTTTCACACAAGGTTTCTGACAAATGCATAAGATGGTGTACTATCTTAAATTTATCACTGGCGCACAACAAATACATTCAAAAAATGCTGAACAATCTGTTTATTTTGGGGAATACTTCAATTTTAGAAACAAAATAAGAAAAAAGAAAGTCAGAAAGTGTTTCAATCAGTTTATTTTTAATAGGTGCAGCCTTGATATCAGGAAAGCCTCCAGAGGATTGTGAACTGTAAGGTTCATATTATAGTCTTTTAACAGTGCTACATGCTTTGTTACATGGAAAGTTACAGGATACAGGATAAAGTGTGTACGTGTTGTTGGATGAATATATTCGCCGCAGTGCAGGAAACATCGACCGAGTCCCTCTGGTCTCTTCCAATCATTTCCTCTATGACTCAGTCCAGGATGAGTGGCCCATCGTCGCAGCCAGAAGCAGATGTCAGAGCGAAGGACTCGTTGAAGTAAAACTCTCCTGTTCTGATCAAATTTTACCCGGGATTGTTTGGATGATAATGACATGCACACATTGCACATAATCTCCCATGTCTTGTTGTTCACCAGAGACTATCTTTCTGCTTCTTTCCTGCCACACTTTGAGATTAGAGAACATGTTTTGAAAACGAACCTTTCGCCACCACCTCTTGTGGTTGTGGCAATGGTATGTTTTGTACGTTCACATTGTCGTTCTGTGATGAGCTCTGTCACACCAAGGACCAGATTTGTTGAGGGATAGCTGGGTGAACGCTTCAGTCAGGGAAGGCAGCCTGTCTTTTCCCTTTCACACTCAGTTCTCGTACATCATCAAGCAGCGCTGCTGTGGAGGCAGGCGTCGAGTCTCTCACTTGTGGCTACATTTGACTCATCGTTCTGCAGTCAAGAGGTCAACAGGTACTTGTGCTTGTTCATCTGCTGGGTTTCTGCTTCGCTCGGCGCTAACACGGGCAGCCTCTCTGGGCTGGAAGGGACGCCGCAGGCTCGGTAAACAATCAGGCAGAGCAGGAGGAGGAGGACGGCAACCAGCGTGTTGCAGGCGATGGCCACCAAGGCGGCTGTGGATAAGCCTGTAGAGTTTTCCACGGCTTCCATGACGAACGCTCAACTGCTGAGATTCGGTTAGTAAAAGTTTAATCTGCAGGATTGTTTATTAGGTCCAACATGAATAAGGTATGTAACAGACATATTTTTCATCATTAATATTACTTTATACGCATTTATCTTACATATAAAAAACCTGATGTTTAATCTTTATGCATATATAAAGTGAGTTATTTAAAAGGAAAAAAAAAGAAACAGTCTTGTGATTAGCTCTGCAGACTTGGCACAACATTTAGACAAAGCAACATTTGAGAGTTTGTCTGCACGTTTCCCAGAAGAGGGGAAACGGCTCTGTTGTTCTTGGTAGCTCCTTTAAGGCGACGCTTGACAAGTGAGGAGAAATAAGCCCTGCTGTCCTCTGAGGGCTGAACAACAGGCTGCACAAAAAGCACTCCGGTACATTTCATGAAATGCAGTCAGCATCTGTGAAAAAGAAACAAACAGAACAATGAACATGGATGATTGCAATAAATATTCTAAAAACCCAGTGGTCATTTTCAGTCACGATTAATTTGTCGATACTTATACGATCACGTCGCTTCACTGAATTTGAACGATATACACATAAATAGGTGGTGTTGCTTCTAGTCACTTTGTTTTTTGTACAGTCAATTTGTTTGTACAATTTGATCAACATTTACTTGTCACAGTTTTTATTTCACAATTATTCCCCGAAGGACCAGGCAGGTGAAAAGTCCTCTTGGGCTCTTTTTGTTTTCACGTTTTGTTGCACCTGAGTGCTTCAAATTTATTATGAAAAAATTTTCATTTTTATCATGTGAAACAAGCTACTCAAACAAAACCTGCCCCTATGGGAAAAGAGACTACAAGTAAGGTTTTGAATGGCCTAATCAAAGCCCAGAAACACTACAGTGTAGCTGAATTGAAAATATTTTGCACAACAGTGCCCCATAATTCCTCGACAGCAATGTGAAAGACTCCGCAATGACAGCTGTTAGCTTAGCCAGTAATTAGGTTTAGGGACAGTTACTTTATAACGCCAGGCCAGGTTGGTTAGGATAGCTTTTGTTTTTTTTTTACATAATAAATAAAATCATCATTTGAAAACTGCATTTTCTATTTGAGTCATTTTTGTGTGATATTAGAACTAGTTAGATGGGCTGAAGAATAGAACAATAACAAAAAAAGTACAAACTTTTTCACACCACTCTTAATTTCTTTATCTTATTTTACAACCATTATTTAGACAATGACAAAAAATCAAAAAGAAGAGGTTTCTCCCTTTTTTTAACCATACTTTTTAAAACCAAAAACAATCATAAGTAGTAATGTTCTTTCTGATTGTTGAAAGTGCATTTTATTCATATATCACATGCAGGATGAAAACCGCAAAGTGTTTCACAGTTGCATTAAAATTCAATAGATTTATTTAACTTTTTTTTTTTTTTTTAGAACTCCAGATAAATAGACTTTTCTCCAAGTTACATAAGTATAACCCTCGTAAATCATCATTCCATTCAAGAATAAAATAAAATAAACTGGCCTTGATGGTTGTAGATGGTTCACAGGTAATTGAAATGAAATGCTTCATGAAAACCCAATCAACCCCTGCAGATCCGCTGTTGGGTTGCTGCAATCACATCAGTAGTCACTCATCAACTTCTGAATTTTCACGCGCATATGTTTGCATGTTCAACAAAGCAACTTGTCTGCTCTGGGTGCAAACATGTGTCTTACATTGAAGCTGTGGGTTATTATTAATGACGGAAAGCTTTAAAAGATGGTCTGATATTATTTTAAATTGTCAGGAAATTAAAACCAAAAAAAATTTCTGTGTGAACTGAAGTTTAGTTTGGAGTTGAATTCATGGTGCAACTGAACTTTAGTTCTCTAAAAGTCATATGGGCTTTTAGTTGGCACTGGCACTGTAAGAAAATGCTTCACATATTAGCTTTGTGGCTCACTGAGACACAATCAGGTCAACTTTACAAACATGAGCCACAAACTGGACGAAAATGGATAAAATGAAAACAGATAAAGTGGCTTCTTTATTCAAAGGTTTGATTAATTTTGTGCAATGTAAACAATCAGGAACATTATTGTTCAAAAGTAAATAAAGCGCTCTACTTGGCAGCTATGTGATGATTTCTGTTTAAAACTTTCACCAAGGAAAATCGTCAAATAGTTTGAACTGTTCCTCATTTTGCGGTGAGTTTTAGAGTAAGTTCATCCTCACACTACGGCTCTTAATCAGTGAAGGTAGTATTCTCCCTCCAGGTGGGAGCTCAGGCTGTGCCTGAGAGGAGAGGAGTGTCTTGTTTACGCCTGATGGTTGGATGGAGCAGGAGACAGACACACGTGTCGTAACCAGACTTAGAGGTTCTGGAAAAAACACTCCATCATCTAGAGGAGCTGAGTTGAGCCGCTGCTCTTCCGCGTCGAAAGGGACCCGTCGAAGTGCTCCCTTCGTTAAAATGCAACAGTTTGTTTTTGGAGTATCCAAAGCAAAAGTGCCTCATCATTACTTAGATGATGATTTGGAAAGTCCTTCTTTAGATTTCTGTTCCAAGTGGATTACAGAAACATCTCTAATGAGCTGCTTCCGCTGATTCTTAATATTTTGTGATTTTCCCCTGACGGCTGATAAGGAATTGAGAGGCCTTTTGAGTTACCTCTTCAACAATCTGTCTTTAAAAACAACTAATGCCACTAAGGATGCCAACAGTTTCGAATTTGTTTAATCATACATGGCTGGTTTCTCCATCGAAGTATCTCTCACCGCAAAAAGTCAGCCTCCAGTTCCGTCTGTTAGAGAAATACCGCCGCCGTCTCCTACCGTCTGCGCCTTTTCACGTGGAGAACAGCTCCGTCTTCAGCTGCCTGTCGTCCTCTTCCTCCTCTCTCATCTCTGCCGCTTCCTCTGCTTCCCCATCTGCTCCGATGCGCTGCACACATGACGAAGCAGGACCGCACAGTGGCCGTGCGAGAGCTTTCCAATAAACAAGGATGCAGCGAGAGGATGCAGAGAGAGAGAGAGAGAGAGAGAGAGAGAGAGAGAGAGATATGTCAGCGGTGATATCAACCATAGGGGAGAGGAGAACGCTATGGATGTAATTACACAGGTCTCCTGCTGCAAGACAGGAGGAAGCGACGTGGAGGCTGTTATGATGGAAAACAAGCAAACGCTGGCTGGCAGATGAAACAATAAGTCTTGCCTCGCTCGGCATCGTGAACGTAAAGGGCTTCATTTTAGACGTCTAGCTCCCGAGAACAGAAGGAAATCACAATGTGCAGCTATGGGAAAGAGCACACCGAAGTCTCTATTGATGTAGCTTTATTAGTTTACAGCAGGGCTATTATTGTAATGAGAATATGGAAGTGATTGGAAAGTTTGTCCAGGTATTGTGACTGTTTTTCTTCTGTGCTTTTGTCTCACCCTGTCTGCTTACATTCCATAAATGCACCTTTCTAAAGAAAAAAAATAATAAAAATCTTCCATTCTACATTTTGTATCATTTTGGGTTAAGTAGTATTGTTATTTTTATTTATTTTTGGTATGTTTGAACAAAAGCAGCTCTTAGACCATCAAGTTAGGTCATTAAGCCTGTTCTGTGTCTGCAGAGTCACCAGTGCAAGGTTGAGTAGCAAATCCCTCTGAGCTTTTACACATTTAAACCACAAATCCTTTGGCCAGATTGTGAGTTAGAAAGAAAAGAAATGTTTTTTTTTTCTTCTAGATTTATGTATTTATAAATAAAGCAATAAAAAAAGAAGGAGGAGCTCATTTACCCTGATATCCCCAAAACACATGTTGCTCAGTCAATGTCAGCATAAATACAGCTGCCTTCAGCAGACAGGCCTGGGAGAAGGTTTTGAGCCTCTCTTGGAGCTCTGTTTGATCCGTCATCCCAAAACACCGCTGTTTTCTGTATTTTATGGATGGCAATACTGAGCCCTTTAATACAATCATGGTGGAAAAGTTAATTAGCGCTGCATTTACAAGTAGAACAGACTGTGTACCCAAAAGAACTCCAAGAAGAGAGGAATAAATGGCCTTTTCAGGCAATGTCTCTGTTCTCAGGGTAATTAAAGCAATCACTTTTGAAATCTCGCTTGGGATATTTTAATGAAAAGTATTTTAGGTGTTTTTCAAACAGGCAATAATTAGTCTGAACTCAGAGTCCAGCTCTCTGAGGAAATAAAAATAACTGGTTATGTCTCAGGTTTGTTTGGAATAGAGTAAAAATTAAGCACACAGTTCATAATCACCATGTTGGATGTTTGTGGCCATTGGCCTCACATAAAAGATGCAGATGTTTAACAGAGAAAAAAATGTATAGCTGTGACGCAGCAAACTGCAGCAGGCCTTCATGCAAATCCTCTCGGTTTAATCCGCTAACAGCACAACTGGTATTTGCTGCACGTCTGTATTTTCAGAGCTGATTCTTCGTTTCATTTCTGGGAACCAAAAGAGGCACTTGAACCTTTAGCTTGAGGCCCCTCTAGAGGCCACAAATAGTACTGCAACACACGACGAAAAGTCATTTCAGTTTGAAGGTCTAACTTTGAACTGAAAGCAGGTTTATTGTCTGAATATATTAGAAATAGTGACTTGAGTCAAAAAACATTGTTTAATTTCAGTCCAGCAGTTTAACAAAAAAAGCTGGAATTTCTTTTTTTTTTTTTTCCTTTTTTACTTTTCTCTTTTTTCCTTTATACTCACTTGCAACATAAATAGACATAATAATAAATAACAACAACAAAAAAAAATCTAACTAAATCCAAATTGAAATCCCACTAATATGCGTGTTTATGGAACCCTGAAGTGTGTATTTTTAGACGTATTGCATAATAGCCTCATTTTTGTTCAGTGCACTTTCCTCTGTCCCTGCAGCTGAACCAGACTAATGTATGCAGGTCTTCAGATAAAAACTCCTATGGCTATTATCAGAGCTGATTAGTTTGTATGTTGCAGATGTGTTGCTCTTGCTTCCCGTGTTTGCTGTGTGTCTAAGTGAACGGGCAAAAAAAGGATGTTTTGCTGTTCCTGGTGAACATGACACATAAATAAATGTGCCTCTTAATCTTTGACGAGTTTTGACTTTTACAGTTCAGCGTTTGAATGTTTCCCAGAGTCTCCTGCAATGTTCTGTTTCCAGAAACGTCTGATTAGATGTTATGAATAATTTTAATGAAATCATCTGTCTGATTTCAAGCAGCATTTTCTGGTGGGATTCAAGGGTTTTGTTTGTTTTGCTTCAGCTCCAGCTATTCTCTCCTCGTAAAGGAGTTTTTGTGAAGCTTTGAAGCGTGTTTGGGCTTTTCTGCGATTCCTTCTCCACAGTGATGCACACCATCAGAGCGTTACATGCCTAAAAGGTGCGAGGCTTCTTGTTTCCCAGAGTAGTAAAAAAACAATAAATAAAAAGAAAAACCAAAGATTATTTCTCAGTTTGACACCGTACAACATCATTATCTCTATTTTTACATTTGCAAATATCTTTGTTTCAGTGCCATGAAGTCTTAATAAATGCGATATATTTTTTTCATGACTTCCAAACAGAAAACGCTGGTGTTATTGAGACCATCCCGAGCGGTTCCTCTCTAGAGGAGTCATTATCACTGACATGTCTGGACGCATCTCAAGACTGTGTGGTCTTTGTATTTTCTTTTTCTGTCTCTTATTTGTTAATAACAAGGTTTTTGGTTGGCTGTCCGTCTGTCTGGTGCGCTTGTGTGTAAGATAAATGTCAGCAGTCATTAGTATTCTGAGTTGCCATGGCACACATAACAAGATGTACAGATCGTCCATGATTTTCTAATGCACACAGGCCAAAGTCGTGACCCAGTTTTGAACCACATGTGTGTTTTCAAAGGGCACCCCTGTCACACTGAAGACAAATGGCTGCACGTTGGGGACAGGAGGGGCTCCAGGAAGGTTGTGTTTGGGAAGAAAAGCAGGGAGGGAGAGCAGCTTTGCAAAGATCACACCATCCAGCTTGATAAGATGATCACGTGAAGAGCTTTTCTGCTGACGGATGACAAGTTTTTTGTCATTTTGACGCCATCACTTTGCAGGAATATTTATACTGTTGATTCATTTTTTAATTATACATTTTGCCACAACAAACTTTGATATTTTAATTTGGATTTTTATTTTCATATATGTTCTGTAAATAACAAGATCATCTCTAATTTACAATAAATGTCCTCATTTTGCCTGATTTTTATGGCAAAATTCTGGTAACCACCACTGCCGTCATTTTAAGCTGCAAAGAAGAGAAAAAATAAACAGATAAACAATAAATGGGATGCTGACAAAACCCTTCAGTTTTGCATTCAAAACTGAAGGGTGTTTAGTCAGATTTAAGACTGTAATATTCTTTGTCAACATGTCTTCTATATTTCTTTTTTTTTTTCTCCACAGAATGAGATTGTTGATGATAAGTGATCCCAGGCACCTTTATGCTCTGTAAGGGCAGAATAATCATAGAAAAGGGAGAACCAGACTGCTACAGGTGCAGCTTTAATCCACTAGAGATGATTTAGCTCAGTTTACCTGCAATAAGTACAAAACAATCAGAGTGTGCTCATTGTGTCTTTCAGACTTTAGCTTGTTCCGATTTATAAATCTCATGAATGTATGTCTCACAAAATCAAAATCTCCCACATTACGGTTAAAGAAATTAGCATTAGCTCCTCTGAGCTGTTTTGATCTTTAAAACAGTCTGCAGTTTGTCTTAAGTCTTTCATGCATAGAGGTCTCTGCAGTGGACAGAAATCTAAAAGTCCATTTTCTTGCATTTCTTGGGGATATTTATGTTATAAATGCACACAGAGCATTGAAGTGGACACTAGTGCGTCATACTGGCCATCCACTGCAAGTGCAAAAACATTTTTGGTAAATCCAATATAGCAGACAGATGAAAAAGCAACTCGAGAATATCCAGTCCCTCCTTTTACCGTAAAGGACTCTTGAAGGTAAAAAAAAAAATATCGTGGCATCAAATTACCCCTAAAGAACAATACTACTGATGTATTTTACAAATAACTTTGTATTTTGAGAAAATTACAACTGATCACCTAGAAAAAAATTATAATTTTTTTTGCAAATTTATTTTCCCACTCTTTTTTATGCTTTAAAAAAAAAAATCAAAAACACTTTGGAAAAAAATCCAAAGTTACATTTAATCACTCATAGATTAAATGTAACGTATGCACGTAACGCCACATCGGCTAAATCTGAGGACAGGCAACTGTTTGTTGTCAAATACGTTACGTAAAGGTTTGCGTACACACAGTTTATTTAACCGTACATGAAACAGTTTTTAAAAAATGCAATAATGCACACACAGTGAATACCTGAGAGCGCTTTTGATGTCTTTAATCTCGCCTAACCTGGATGCATTTCATGTTCTCTGCCTGCTCTGCCTCATTCCCACCATTATCACATTTCATTTATGCAGCTGCATGAAACTCCTGAATAGAATAGGAGGAATGTTGTCATGAGATATGTGTATATGGAGAATGTGGTGCTAATGGAGGCAGCTCGTTTGAGAGGCCTTTTTCAGCACTTCACATGAGTCATGGACGCCTCTCAAAACATAGTCAGTGCTGTTGCTAATAACGCAGCAGGACGTCTACAGGTGATTTGATGTTGTCTAGCAAAGGAAGACATCAAATGGGTTTTGAGGCGAGCGTGTAAAAAAGATAAAATAAATAAAATAAAAATAAAGCTGATTTTAATTTGCTTCGTTTAATTGCATTTGTTTGATTTTTCTTTCTTCCCCCTCCACACGGTACGCCAATCGGTTTGCTGACACAAAGTCTACCTTGATCCCCTTGATAATCTGCCTAAATTCTTTCAAGTCGCCTAATCCTGGCCCTCATTTTTCATCTCATCCTCTCGAGTTTTGCTTTGGTCCGACATCAAAGAGGCTGTGCTACAATCGTGTTGCATTTCCCTTTCAACTGACAGTAGATAATAGAGCAAAGATTACTGCTAAAACTGACTCGTACAAGTGCATTACAATGACTGCATCAAACCTAATTCATCAAGGGGAGCTGCTTTTGACTTCCACCTGCACGGAGGAGATATGTTTTCACTGAGGGGTTGTTGATTTTTGTTTGCGTGTGTGTGTGTGTGTGTGTGTTGCATGTAGGTGTTATTTGTGTCATCAAGGGCGCTCTGGGCACACTTTTTAGCTCAAGGAGGGCTGAAACGTCTAAAAACAGCTGGAAAGAGCTGCTCTAAATAACAACAATGAGAAAACTGGAATGAGTCACGAGATGAAATGGACTCGGAGGATCGTGGAGCTCCACTAACCTCATCTGAATCATCACTTTTATTTCCTCCTACCTTTATGGCTTCTTTTACACGTTCCAATCACTTTGCAGCAGGGCCGGTTTTGTTTGACCGTGTGATGGAGTGGGCAGTCGGCTGCATGGAGACCAATCTTCTATATTTAGCTGGTCATCTACTATGACATATCAAACGACAGGAAAGAGTCCAGGGGAGGTTGTTTGCGAAAGACGGCACATGTGGGAAGTAATGCAGAAGAGAAATATTTCAGACTGACACGACCGTTTCTCTGTGCTGTGAAAAAAGTCTTTGCCTACTTACAGATTTCTTTTATTGTTGCTTTTTTGTCATATTTGTCTGTTTCTCATCATTAGATTAATGTTATTTTCTGACAAGAGTGACCTTAGGAGAAAGAAAAAGCAGCTTTTGGATGTCAGTTTCATTAAGTTTATGGTTCATCAATATGAGAGAAAGACTGCACAAAAGTGTAATCTATTGGAGACAAAAATTTTTTTACAAAAATACCCCTGCTGGCCAAAAACCATCATAGAGGTCTACATGCACAAGTACACACTATGAAAGCCTGGGATTAAAACTTAGCACCTTCTTACTGTAAGTGGACCATAACCCAACTAAACTAAAAAAGTTTAAAATAATTTATTTTATTTACACTCTGCAAGAGCATTTCTCTTTGGTTTCTTTTACCCGTCTGAAGGTGGCTGGCTGGAAATGTGACTTTAAATAAAATAAGAGTCCAGTTAGAATTGATGATTTATTAAACCTATTTTCAGTGTTTTTATCACATTTTTGGCTCCAATGTATATTACAATCTGCGACAGACTGGCGACCTGTCCAGGGTGATCCCGCCTCTCGCCCGGAATGTTAGCTGGAGACAGACACCAGCACCTCCTGACCCCAATAGGGATAAGGGTGTTAGAAAATGGATGGATGGATGGATGGATGGATGGATGGATGGATGGATGGATGGATGGATGGATGGATGGATGGATGGATGGATATTACAAATGCATGAGATTATTTAGCAACTTTGTGCGACTTTTGGTAGTTGCTTTCCTTACTGAGGAGCTGGCAACACTGTCGCTACAGCTGCTAGCCTGTCTGTGTCGCCCTACATCAGCTAAACACAGAGCAGCTGAAACACTCATCAAATAATTTTACAATACATCAAGCGATGTATAAAGTTTGTAAAGTAGGACAACAGCTTTTGCATGTTTTTATTATTTTGATTTGTGTACAATTAACTGGAACTCCCCTGCTATATCACCAAGACACATAAAGAACCTAGCATAACCATGCTAACGTTAGCCTAGCACTTCAGCAATCTGCTTCCCTTGAAGATATTAGCAGAAGCGGATCTTGAGCTTTTTGAAGACTGTAGTTTGACACTTCCAATGTTTGTTTAGAAAGAAGTGATAATGTTTGTTTCATGTTATGTGTTAGAACAATAGCCTATAGCAGTTTTCTTTAGAAAGTTAAAGTCCTATCAGAGCAGCATGTTAGACCTGTCATGAACATGGTTGGTGCTTGAGCTAAGTGGGGCGCAATATCAAAGCAATAGCCGTGAAACATGTTATTTTACTGCACAACCATGGCATAATTTTGCCGAAGAATCAGACTGGAAGTCTCCAAATGAGTTGAATCAGTACTGGTGCTGAAATAAATCCAGACCAGAACCTCCCTAACATGACTGACAGGACACCCAACAAAGACAGGAACTACAGACCTCCGTCAGGGTTTGAACTCTGCAGGTAAAAACGTCTGTCACTCTGAGCAGGTAGGTGAGCTGAGGATGAGTTGATCTCAGCACTTATGGCAAAATCAAAGTGACATTGTAGTTTTTCTCTGTAATTCCAGAGTGAAGTAAGGGAAGGAGTCCTTTTGGGTACTTCAAAAGATTTAAAGCGTTAGATCTTTTAAACCGGTTATTCAGACTTTAATCAGCTTTTTAGTTCAAAGGTTACTTCACACGCATATTGATGCAAGTTTTTAGACTGTGTAAAAACTCTTAACATTGGAAAAAAATAAAATTGACAATCAGCTGTATGGATTCTGAGTATCCTTAAAATAATGGATGTTCCGAATCTAAATCAAGGCTGAATTTATTACATCACTTAAGTGTGACCTCCAGGTGTCCAAAGAGTGAAACTAGTGTAATTAAAAAACAAGGAAGTGTTCTTGGAATACAAAAGTAATGTATGATACATTTTAGAAATAAGGTTTTCTTTCACTGAGCTGCTATCCGAGCTGAAATAAAATCCCCAAACTGCATGTTGTTATAGTGATGTGAAAAAGCATTTTCCACCTTAAAGTCAAATTGCTTCTGATTTTATTTTTTGTATTTTTTTTTTTTATTATGTCTATATGTTTCAGATCATTCACAAAAAAATTTCAAACATAATCTGAATTTTAAAAAATATTTTTAAATAGTGATGTTATTTATTAAAGTAAACAGGCTGTCCAATTACCAATTTGGATATACCTGAAAAAGTACAACAGCTGGGCCCTCCACAACAATAAAATAGATCATCATCACCGATTATCACAAATACTTGGTGACAGCTGTTAGGTTCAGGAGCCTTTTCACATAGGACCAAGTGATTTGGTCAGTTGTTTACCCTTGAGAAGTTAAATCATAATTTGAAAACACAATTTTGTCATTACTTAGGATATGTCATGATGTGTTGGTTGAAGAGGACCCAAAAGCAGAAAGGCTGAGGTGGTGAGTAGATTTGAATATTTAATATGAACAGAGGCTAAAAAGAAAAGAAAGAAAAACATGAGAGAACAGTGACCCAGAGGAGAACAAAAAGCATCAGGGACAAACAAAGTCATAAGAAGCATGACTGGGAACAGGCTCTAGCAGGAGAAACCAGCAAGGATTTCCTCCTGCTAGAGGAAGGAGTGAGAGGAAAAAAGGTGTTTTAGTATTAGGAGAGTGAATGCCGGAACAAAGGACCTGGGCTGATTATCTGACAGGTTCCAGGTGTGAGGGGAGAGAGCAGAAGGCAGGCTGAGGAGAGACAACCGGGGACTAAAAAATTTAATCTTGCTTTTAAAAATAACTAAACGTAAGAAAGATGATTAAACTAAAGAATAACTAGACATAAGGGCTGCACAGTGGTGCAGTTGGTAGCTCTGTTGCCTTGCAGCAAGAAGGTCCTGGGTTTGATACCCAGCCTGGCTTTTTTTTTTTTTTTTGCACTGAGTTTGCATGTTCTCCCTGTGCATGTGTGGGTTCTCTCCAGGTGCTCCAGCTTCCTCCCACAGTCCAAAAACATGACTGTCAGGTTAATTTGTCTCTCTAAATTCTCCCTAGGTGTGAGTGTGTGTGTGTGTGTGTGTGCATTGTTGTCCTGTCTGTCTCTGTGTTGCCCTGCAACAGACTGGCGTCCTGTCCAGGGTGACCCCACCTCTCGCCCGAAACGTTAGCTGGAGATAGACACTAGCACCTCCCGACCCCACTGGGGACAAGGGTGTTAGAAAATGGATGGATGGATAACTATACACAAGAAAAAATATAAAAAACTAGAATCACTAAGAAAGCACTGAACTAAAGTAAAGCAAAAACAGAGCTAATCAAACAAAGAGACTAAGGAACAAAGAATATTGAAACTAAAATCAAACCACAAAACAATCCAGGACCTGACAGGATGTCTTTGTCTGATTTTAAAATATGCGTGATCATCTGCAACATCAAGTTTGATCAAAAACAAGAAATTTGTTAGAGTGCAAATACATTTTTAATGGCATGGTGTATTTGAATAAGTTGAAAGTAAACAAAAGCTTTTGCTGAAAAGCCACATTTTTGTTATAGAAAAAATCATACTTTACCAAGAAAAGTTATTTACCTTGTGATATCAACACTCAAATACAGAGACCTCCATAATCACTGGTACCTCGGGTAAAGATGTGTAAAAAGCCTTAAAATAAATTCAACCATAAGTGCAGAAGTATAATTTCTTACTACAGTTTTCAGAAAAAGTCCTCCAATTCATTGGTAAACTGTACTTACTATGCTAAGCCTCCAGGACAATAATCCTTGGCACAAATGGAAGTGGATTTTTCTTTTAGGATAATTAGAGTGTCAAAAAGGACTATTAATAAATAATACATGACTTTCTATTTGGGTGGGGCAGATAAATGTTGATCTTTTTAAAGTCAAGGAATGGCTTCAAGAAACTAGCTAAAGATTAGAGCGCTGTCTTCAGACTGAATGTGTGCTTAATGTAGGAAAAGATACACCACTGTCTTAGCCTTGGAGAAACTAAAATTCTTAGATTTCCATTGCTTCTAGAAATCTACATTTGAGTAGAAATCAAGTGGGATATCTAGCGTAGAAATATATCACATTTATATTGATTGCTCAAATGAAAAGAGGAAAGATGGGGGGAAATGAGTAATAGAAAGCAGTAAAAATGAATCATTTCCCGTCAACGGGGGGGAAAGTAACATGAGCCGGTCCAGATACCATCATCCAGCGGTTTCTGTTGCTTTGTCTCATATTTATTCTCCCTTCCTCTCAGTGCTAATGATCCATCTGAAAGACACACAGGCGTACAATAAAACCAGACGTACAATAAAACGCAAACATCAAAGAAGCTCTTTGAAAGGCACGCCGAGGCATTTTGCAGACCGAGCGAGTCTCATGCACGGACATGCCGTTAATGACTCTGACATGTTACAGCATTTTGTTTGCTCAACGTCACCGTCACAACAGACGAGAGCCAAACGTTGCGTTGCGCTGATCGAGCCGGGCTGTCTGACTTACTGTGGTGAAATGAACGATGCAGGTGACGGCGATGACGAGAAGGCCGATGATGATTGATGCTATGGAGACGTATAAGGCTATCCTGCCCAGCCTCCTGGAACCGTCGTAGTCACCTTGATAGTAACTGCTTCTAGACTGGGAAATAAAAGACAGGCGCAGGCAAGGCAGCTTTATTTATACAGCAACTTTTCGTGCAAGGCAACTTAAAGTGCTTAAACGTAGTTAATCTCAGCGTACGTTAAGATAAAACACATCAAAGCAGATTTATGACGCACAAACTTGGTACTGTAAACATAAATTTTCTTCAGCATTCCGCCCTTTAAATTTAGATTTTTATTCATAACTTCTTGAAAAGAAGAAGAGAAAAAAAGAGCAAATACACTTAGACGTGTACAGTGACTTGCAGAAAGTATTTATGCTCAAATCTTTCTATTTGATCACTACAACCTCAAACTTTGGAGTGTTTTATCTGAATTTCCTAAATAAATCAGAATGTAATTGGTAAGTGAAAAGAAAATGATGTTGTTATTTGTGCCTTTTAAATAGACACAAATCTGCAGCACGCGAGAGGGTTGTCATGAGTTTCAAAAATGTCCTGCCTGAGATGCTCCTACGTCAGACTGAGCTGCCAAACTTTCCCAATTTTTATTTGTTAAAGAAATCTAAAGAAATCATCTATTATTTCACATTTATATAGCAATGAGTGTTGGTCTATAACAAAAACAAACAAAAAAACCCACAAGGAGAGACATTAAAGATTGTGGTTGAAATGTGGCAAAGGTGAACGACCCATCAGTGTTTTACTTTGATGGACTGAAATCCTGTCGTCGTTAGAATCAGCAAGAGGATAAAAATAGAAGATAAAGTTGTTTGACAGGCGGAGCAGGTGTGTGTGTGACTGTGTTACATCTCAGGGTCCAACAGATTCAGTCCCAGGTCAGGGGGCAGCGTCACCGCAGTATTTTAGAAACGCCCTTTCCTTTAGCGTGTTTCTCCTTCTGTCCTCTGTGACATGCTATTTTATGTGAAAATTATATATATTGTTAAAATCCAGCTCGGTTAGTCTGTGTAGTCCATACGTACCATGACAGAGAAGACCAGGGCCACTAGGTTGACAGGGTATGCCGGACAGAAGCACGCCAACATGGTCAAACAAAGGTAGCTCCGGAGGGGAGGTGGAAATTCCTGCTCTTTCAAAGAGCCACGGTCAAGAAATGTGCTCCCGTTTAAGGAGCTTTTTGTTTGTGAGTCAAGCACACCGACTGCCATTGACGTCCAGAACACGTATAGTATTTAGGACTGAGTAACTAACACTAAAATAGCCCACAAAATGCTGATTAAAATCACAAAATGGGACTAAGAAATAAGCCCAAAGAAGGTAAATCCAGCTTGAGGAGTTGAAGTCCCAAAGCTTATCCAGAAACCGACGTCTTACGGATCGAGTCAGACGATGTTCTTTGGATGTTTCTCCATTTTGCCTCTGTAGGTTTTTCTGTTTGTAGGCAGAGATGGTAAAAGGAGAGAAGTGGAAGATGATCTGTGACCCTGCTGGCCTCAGTCCAGCTCCTGACCGTCACTGAGGGGATCAGACTGTTTACCACCTCGGATCTGGCTCCCCACACAGCTCGCAGCCAGCCCTCTGTCCTACTGTATCCCACTGGGTGTGACATATGTGTGCTTTTTTTCTTGTCAAAGTAAGTAAAAGCACAGCGTTGTATTCTATATCACTTGATGCAGATTCGGTTTTCACCTGCAGAGGAGCAGCAGCTCAGCTGTGTGTCCCACAGTTCCTCAAATTTTAGAGCTGCAAGTTGCTAATATGTAGGTCCCTCCACAATAAATAGGAAAACAATGTGTAAGAAACAAAAAAGTGTAGTCTTGATTTTATGTATATTTAACGTGGAAAGTCTATAAAGCAAAATACGGTTATTCTGTTGTCATGGCAACAGCTGTTCTCAATAACAAACTTGTCAAAAAAAGGTTATTTTGGGTCTAACTGTAGATTTTTGTGTAATTTTTTTTTTTGTCGTAATTTTCCAATCAACACAAATAAGAGATAACGCTTTCAAGTTACTGCACTTAAAAACACCTTACAAAACTGATGCCCAATTCAACTGACCACAGCCCGGCAATAGAAAACACAATCAACGATCAAGAATACTATCACAAACTGCTTTAGAATAATTTATTAGGAACTTCAAATTGAAATCGTCAGAAAACAAAAAAATAAAATAAAATAAAAATAAAAAAGGAAAGCTTGGCGAGGGACAGTCTGAATTTTTACCCAGGCTCACACAGAGCTCCACACCAAATATTGGCCCTTTTTCATACATCACCAAAACAAAAGGCATCTTTAAAAGCAATATACAAGGGGGAAAAACATCTCAAAACAGAAAAATATAGTTCACTTTTTCCAGAAAATAAGTCTTAATGCCGCAGAATTTTCCACTTCTTGTCTGCTATTACCAATAATAGTACTATTTTCATTTGTAAGGTAAAAAATAACTTATTGCTTTATTGTACGTTTAAAAAGTTACAGTGTTGGTGTCCAGCAGTAGTTTCTATTTCTTTCTCTTTTTCTTTTAAACCATGTCCCAGCCTGTCTGACAGAGGAGCTACTGGCTGCATCAGGAAAGTTTTCTGTGCCAGAAAAAAGTGGAGGCTGAACAGGCAGGCGGCTTGTTTTTGCAACTCTGCTCCAGCTTTCCTGCTTTTTCCGCCAGCCAGAGTCTTCTTGTTCATAGCCTCCGTATCAGAACCGGCTGGGAGCGTCACCCTGTTCTGCTCCTGGCTCTCTGGACTCTGCCTGTTCACCACCACACAGAGCAGCAGCATCATAAAACAATAATATGTTGGTTCCAGAGAAGCACAGATTCAAGAGAAAGTCAGGCGAGAAGTGCAGGCGAGCCAAAACGGAACAGGGTGATCTCTCTCTCTCTCTTTTTTTTTCTCTCAGTACCAAAGAAAAAAGGCAATCAAAATGCTCCTCCGCTGCCAGAAGTAGTTCCATATTACACTCTGGATGTATGCGCACAAACACGGACTCACACACGCTCAGACGCAACCACATGCACCTTCAAACAGTGATAAGAGGACAAAACAGGATCGTGGTTTGCTTTTTCTGTTTTTTTTGTTGTTTTTTTGTTTTTTTTTTACAACTGCTTTCTCTGAGAATGTCCTTCATTTGTCGTCACGGTGGAAAACACCGCATAAAAAGAAACATTTATTTCAATAAGAGAGCAGAAAAACAGAAACATTAAGAGAACCGCTCAAAAAATATATATATAGTATTTTCAAAAAGAGGAAGTTAAGCCGAACCCCCGTTTCCCCCTGNCCTGCTTTACGGTTGTTATTCTTTCCACAAGTCTGTTGTGTTTCGCTGAAACAGGTAGCATGAAGATGCAAGACTCAAACTTGCATGTCTGAAGAAGTAAAGCGGAAAACAGACGACTTTGTTGATTAATGGAGCAAATATCCCTAAAAGTATCCTGAAAATGTACTTGAGGAGCACGGCACTGCACTTTCATTTTCCTCCTGCGTTAAGGTTATTCTTCCATAAGTGTGTTGTGTTTAACTAAAACAAGTGTCGTGAATATGCAAAATGCAAACATGCACTTTCTTAAGGAAGTACAGAAAAAAAGGGGGTGACTTTGCAAACATGTCAACTCCTTGAATTGTTGTGAATAGAAATCCGAAACAAAGCGTTTTCTACAGCTTTAAGATTGTTAGTGATTTGTCACAGAAGCCCAGCTTGCATTTTTGAAGGAGTGAAGCGACAAAAAGGGACGACTTTCTTCATTAAAAGGGTAAATATGATCTTACAAAATAGCAACTTGCTGTAAAGTTTTTATTCGTCCTCACAACCCTTGTATTTATTTCAAACAGGCTGTGCGAGAAGTTATTCTTGCAGTCAAGAGAAGTGACAAGTTTGTTATCAACCAAAAAAGTAATTTTAAAAAATAGGCCAAATAAGATCCTAATTAATGTACTTTAGCCCTGCACTGCTTCTTCTATTGCTTTAAGGTGATATTTTTCCTTTATTCCTGATGTCCGTCGTGTTTAACTTAAGTTGCATGAAGATGGAAGAGTCAAACTTTGGACTCTTAGTGAAGTAAAGCAAAAAATAAAGGGATGATTTGGTCGATTAACAGAGAAAATATACCAGATAAACTCCTAAACGTGCGCATTTCAGCACACGAGAGCGTACTGGCCCCACAGTATGCACATTTAACCATATGCATGCTGTTAAAGTAGTGAGATGCTCGCAGACAGTAGCACATGACATCCAGTCAAAACCAACCAATGAGAACCCGCCATCCAGCCCCCCTCCCTGCCTCTATGTACAATATCTTACAGGAAGACATAAAAACATTGCTTTAAAACCAATTACAGAATAAAATACCTTACAGATTATCATTATTATGTCAATATTAATAACAATATTACAAAGGTTTTTGTTTTTAAAGACTACCAAAATATACATTTTTGTTTCTATTTTTGTTTTGTTTTGTTTTTTCATCTGTGTTTTCAGTGACAGTTGCAGCGTAAAAAAGGACTTTTTTGTCAGGTTTGTTCTTCCTTTGTTAAAAATGCCCCCATCTCACACGCTTTTTTGTTGTTTTTTTTTTTTTTTTTACCACATCAGTAACAGCTTCTGAAAGATTTCATGATAAAATAACACATCACATTATAATAAAATCATTTAAAAAGTGAATCAAACAGTTCCTCTTTGTCCTACTCCAACAGTTTCTCAATTTTTTTTTTTTTTTTTTGCAGGTTCCTCTTCTCAGCTTCAATAGAAGAAAGAAATTGCAATTGTAACTGAGGAAAGATGGTGGGATGTGCGGGAACTAGTGTGTTACACTACATGAGGACAAAAAAAAAAAAAGAAAAGAAAAAAAGAAAAGAGAAGAACCGGGGACGTTATGTCGAAGTGAGATTAGTACAGCAAAACGAGAGTTCTGGTTTTTTAAAAAGATCTTCAGTCGGTGGGTGGAGCCACGTGGTGCCAGGAGAGCCCGCTAGAGACCTGTGGCCAGCCAATCAGATTGCGCCATCAAGGGGCAGCCCGCGTTCTGATTGGCACAACAGCAGACAGAGGAGGAGCCCTCCGATCCTCTCTGACCTGAGCCTCCTCAGTGGTAGCCATTAGTAAACGCAGTGGCGATCAGAGGACCCTGAGGACACAGAGGCAGGAATGAATGCACTCTTTGTGAGCACATGTGTACACCCTGGCATGTTTTTGAAACGTAGCAGGCATGACCTACCCCTAGACCATGGCCAAACCCTGTGCTGGGGGCGGGGCTAGCGGCACTGATGTAGCTGCTGACTCCTGAGTCTTGGTTGGCTGCAGCGTACAGGTCGGCCATTGGTCCGGGGCTGCTGGTGCCCAGAAAGCCAGCTGTGCGTGAAGGGGTGGAGCCTGAGAGGCAGGAGAGACGAGTCAAGCTTGGACACCAGAGAGCTTCACACACACACACACACACACACACACACACACACACACACACACACACACACACACACACACACACACACACAC
>CAEFZX010027001.1:0-27121 GCA_903066825.1 Alfaro cultratus
CCTGTAAAAAGGTTTTGTTCTTTGGTTTCAATGTATTATGGAGTATTTCATTGTATAATAATTGTAAAAAAAAAAAAAAAAGGTTTCTACTTCACGGATTTCGCCTTTCACGGGTTCTTTTTGGAACGTAACCCCCGCGAAAAACGAGGGTTCACTGTAAACAATTAGTTCAACTCCTCTTTTTAAATAAGAAAATAAAATAAACTGTTGGTCTAAAGTGTAATAAACAGCTTTCCTTTAGTGAATGTGGTGTTACTCACTAAAGGATGCAGATGCATCCTTTCATTTGTAGGAAAGGATGCATCTGCGGCAAAAAAAGAAATGTAAAATGTATTTATTTCAAACAGGTTTCTAAAATCAAAGAAAACAAATAACGGGTAGGACGAGAGAAAACAAGCGCGTTCTTAAGCAGGAACAAAATAACAAAAACGAGAAAGACTCAGGCCTTTCTGCTTGACTTAACAGTAAACAGCTGAGAGCTGATCAGTTTGTGTTTTGGATTAACCAATTAATAGTTGGATAAGAAAAGATTCTTAATAGGAGGGGTTTTTTCCCAATAATTGATTAAAAAAAGTTGACATTTTAGGTGTTTTTGGCCGAGTACAGTTTCCGACAAAAGTTTTCTTTTTCTTTATCCAAAATGAAAAATGTCTTTTATTTTACAGTTTTGAATTTGCTGTGTTCTTTCAGCAAATGTCCGTTTTTGAGACTGTATGCTCCAGTCGGCGATCAATCGATTACTAAATAAGTTGACAATCATTTTAATAGTCTGATTAATCGTTTCAGGCCTAATGTTCCACCTCTTATTTCTGTGCAGTGGCTCACTGTGCGTCGTCCAGACAGATCATCTCCCATTGGAAAAACTGCACACGACACGACTGTCCGGTCTGCCTCCCGCTGAAGAATGCGAGCGACAAGCGAACCCAGCAGCGTGAGTCTAACTGCCCTCAGACTGTCGTCATGGTGTTTTAAATTTTTTTTATTATGACCAACAGACACCAAACACAGAAAGCTATGGATGCTACAGTCTGAAAGAGCCAGTTGGGTAGACCTAGAAACATTTGACTTGGCTTTGCAAGGATTACTGAGATAAAAATTGTTAAAGGTTTTATGGTTATGGAATATAATGTTGGCATTCCCACTCTGAAGCCCCACAATTAGGGTTGTGACGGCTTTGTGAGGGGGGGGAGTATTGCCATGAAAACGATTGGCAAATAGTTGATGTCTATGGTCTACTGTAAGACTAGAGTCCCTTTGGAGATTTTATTCCGTCACAGTGGAAAGTTGCAGATATGACGTAGGAGGAATGGTCTGACGGAGCAATTTAGCTTCGGAGTTGTTTACAGCTCCACAGTTTCTCCCTGGAGCTGCATCCCGTTCTGTTTTGATTTTCAGGTCTCTCTTGTAAATATTGCTGTAATATTTTATGACCCATGATCATTTTCCCTGCCCCTGACTAATTAGAGCAGTTGCATAACCTTTGCTCATTTTCTTTCCACTCTTTAGTCAGCATCTTTCCAGTGTTTATCTGTCTCTCCTTGGCTTGCTTGGTGGAGAACATGATGTAGGGTTTTGTGCTTCTTGCATACAGAGGTCCTTTATGTTTTCTGCTTACTTCCTCTTTTCTAGTCGAGGAGCTTTTTATCCGTTCAAACTCGATAAGTGATCCTCATCTCCTGTCCCCCAAAGTGTATGTTTAGAACATTTTGACTAACTTTTTTATCCCTCTCCGCAGCTCTGCTGAGTTCCCCAAACACAGGCCTTCAGAATCCCATGTCTACAGTTGGCATGGGCCAGCCCAGTGCTCCCACTATCAATACCTCAGCCCCCATTGATCCCAGCTCCATGCAGAGAGCTTACGCAGCGCTCGGTCTGCCCTACAGCAGCCAGGCCGCTGGACAAGCTGCAGCTCAGCAGGCTCCTGGTCAAGCGGCCGGAGCCCAGAACTCGCAGGCCCAGCAACAACAGCAACTTCCTCAGCAGATGAGATCCATCAACACCATCGGTAATGACAGCCTGGCATATTTTAATTTTAAAAAAATTAAAAAGAAAAGAAAAAAAAAGCGGTTATTGATTACTCAGATGATTAATCAGATAAAAAATTGGCACATTCTGTAGATTTTTTTTATTTAATTACCTAAGTCGCTCATTAAAATGCTAATAAACACATAATTGAGCTTCTTTTTAAATATTACCTAAAATGCAATAACACAGCATTATTTTAGTGTAAGCAAGATCATTTGTAGATTAATTGATTCATTTTTACATTTACCGATTAATAATTGGATAGCAAAAGGTGCATAATGGGAGATTTTTATTTTTATTTTTTACAGAATTTGAATCAGATAATGCTAAAACTGTGCTACGTAAGGAGGTCTGAGTAGAACAAGTTACAATGGGTTTTGTTTTTTTTTGTTTTTTTTATCTTAAATACACATCTACATGTTTTTTTTGTTTTTTTTGTACAGTTTTGGCTTTAATGCTGCTCTGAGTATTTTAACCTTCCTGTTACCTGCTGACGTCTTCTTCCTCTGTTGAAGTTGGAATTGGAACCTGAATAAAAAGTTGAACTGTTTCAATGGAAAATTCTTTTTATCTTCTTGAAGTACCTGACAGTTTTTGTGCTTCCTTTGACTTTTTTTTACTCTTCTTTTCCTCAGTAACAACTTCCACACCGAAGGGTTTTAGTTATGATGTATCCAGCCGATGCATCTCTGAGTGTTCATGGAAAGTCAGGAGTCATTTTAATAAAAATAAAACCTTTTCAACAAACGTTTCTTACAACCTTTTCTTTACGCTCCTTTGGATAAAATGTAACAATAGATGATTGACTGTAGTTCCAGTAATATTAAAAAATTAAGTGTTTCTTCTATACAAAAGTATTTATTTATTGAAATGTTAAGAATGCAGGCTGTTTAAAATAAAATATTAAAATAAAATGTGCAAAAATAGGTTTAAGCTGTTTATATTTGAGGCTGTTGTCGTATTATCTTTTTTTTTTTTTTTTGGTGTGAGCAGGTAACCAGATGGCTCTTGGAGGTGGCACGATGGGCGTGGCAACTTCAGAGCAGACAAACCTGCACACAGACTCCCTTTCCAACACGCTCAACACTAACAAGTCAGTCTCTGTCTCCTTCGAGAGAACCATAAAACATTCCAGTGCTGTTGTGATACCCAATCTATTAAAAGAAGTCATATTTGTAGACTCTAATCGGGTTTTCTTTATTGTTATTCTCTTCCCCCACCTCCAGTCAGCTGCTGTCAGATGGCTCCGCTGTGGGCCAGATGGGCAGCCTGCCCACAGCAGCGCCCGTCTCTTCCGCAGGCGCCAGGAAGGCCTGGCATGAGCACGTCACTCAGGACCTGCGCAATCACCTCGTACACAAACTGTAAGTGTTAGCCTCGTCTTCAGAGAGGAGAGCCGGAGGTCATCCATTGCTTTAACATTGTGCTTCTTGCTCTGCAGGGTACAAGCCATATTCCCCACCCCGGACCCGGCTGCTTTGAAGGACAGGCGAATGGAAAATCTGGTGGCCTATGCCAGAAAAGTTGAGGGGGACATGTATGAGTCAGCGAACAGCCGGGTAAGATGGCCAAACCTGTGTCTGACTTAAATTATTTTAGCAATATCAGTTAATGTGTACAGTGTGATATCTTAAAACCCCAACGCTGTAGCAACGTGTTATTTTGTTTTGCTTTCAGGACGAGTATTATCACTTCTTGGCTGAGAAAATTTACAAAATCCAGAAGGAACTGGAAGAGAAGAGACGTTCAAGGCTCCAGAAGCAGATCATCAGCCAGGCACCCATAGCTGGCCAGGGGACGCAGCAACCTGGACTTCCCCAGCCCAACGCATTGGGCCCCAGGCCGCAGAGTGAGTACTGGTCCCACATCATGTCAGCTGCAGGAGGCTGGGTGGTACATAATCTTACCTAATCTGAAAGTTGAGAGGCATACTTTTTATATTTTTAATGTGTGAATTAAAACAATATATTTGTTAATTTGATTAATACGTGTTCTGTTTGCTGCACAGATGGACCCATTTCTCTCCCGAACATGCCAAATCAGATCATGAACCGCATTCAGGTTCCTCAAGGTACAGATTCAATGTTAAAGATGCATCTAATCTCACACTATGTAATAATGTAATAAAATCAGGCTTCAACATGTATTAAAACATCACTAAAACCGCATTGTGTAATAATTGATTCAAAATGTAATAAATGCATTTTGTAATACTTTCTGCAGTATATGTAATAACTTTATTACATTTTGCACAGATTGTTACAAAATGCGGAAGTAGCTCTATTTTTAGAAGTGATAATATATTAAATGGTCACAAACCGCTGTGTGTTAATTCTAATCATTATGCTTCTAATAACGATCATATTATAGATCCCATGCATTTAGATTGAAACTTTGGCCAATAAATCCAGAACCTTTGGTCATTTAGTTGCCTTTTCAAACTCGTTAGCAAAACCCTCAGTATTAATCTACATGCCATTTAAAGTAAAACTATTCAAAATGTCTTCAAGGTTTTTATTACGTTTTGCGTCCATTATTGAGCCTTCATGACGTTTTATTGCATTTTAAAACTCGATTTTATTACATAATGCGGTGCTACGTGCATACACAAGTTGAATGGAAATGGACAGTAAAATGGAAAAGGTTATCTTAAAAGCTTTAAAATTGTCTTTCATTTTCTGTTTCACTGGATTTTGTTTGTATTCCTCTTCACACGTTTGATTGTTGCTGAACATTTTGCCTGTTTGTTTGTTACAGGTATGAACCAGTTCAACCACATGACTCTATCCAACGCCCAGACGTCAATGGGACCCCGAGCAGCTTCTCCTATGACCCACCCGCAGCAAATGAACATCAGCTCTGTCCCAGCGGTAAGAATCACGCAGGGAGACTGTCTTGGAATATTTAGTTGTTATGCACGTATAACCTGGAACAAATTTTCAGAAAACCGAAAAACAGAGCTCTTTTATATTGAGACTAAAAACCCACCTGCACAGAGTTGCGTTTGATTAAAAACAATTGGAACATTGATGATGATTACTCTTGATTATTTTGATTATGTCATTTGACAAAATCCGATTGTTGCTTGTTTCATAATTGTTTATGAAATAATTGGTTTATTTATAAGGCACTTTGAACCGCCTTCTTGCTACATAACTAAACTCAAAACTTCAGCATTTTAGAAGCCTCGGCCAGTCCAATTTGTTTGATTTTTATATTGCAAATGAGTAAAACAGTGGTAGTTATAATTATTGTATTTTCTGAAGAGTAAGTTGATCTGGAGTCTTCCTAAAAAAAAAAAAGCTTCATGAAGAGGGAAAAAAAGCATAAGAGTCTCACCTGACTATCAGTCACACGACCAGCTAAACAATGATAAAAAAGTGACTTACACTCCAGAAAATACGGTATTCCAAAAGTGCTACTACTACGAAGTTGTTGGTTCTACTCCTTCCAGTTTGTAGTGGTAGTTCATGTACATTTCCATCACATTTTAGTCACATTAATAAATTCTAATGAAACCCTCGGTTAGGCCTGTCACAATAATCAATAAATCAATTAATCACATGATAAATTAAAACAAACTCAATCATTTCCATTGGCATGATTTATTGTTTATCTCTTTTTCTCTCTCTTTCTTCCAAAACCTGGATGATAAAAGTCTTAAGTTTGTTGTTTTGGTCTCAACCGGCCCTTATTTTGAAGGACAATTTTGCTTACAAATATTTCAAAGTTAATTTTATTTGTTTATGTATTTTGGATATTTAAAATATCTTCCAGTGTTAAATGTTCATTAGAATTTAAAGTTTACTGATCTTTTAGAATGTGCTCCTGAATTATTATTTTTCCATTACCGTAATTTTACTTTAAAATGGTCTCAAAACATTATAGTGTACCTAACCACATTAACTTCTGGAACAATTTAGCGTCCAGCAAAATTTGTTATCATGACAGGCTTACCCTTGGTTGCTTATTTCTTGTAGATAAATATTTCCTATGCAGTTGGATTTTATTTTGGACATTTAAGTCTTTCTAAATTCTTTAGATATTTTGTCTGTAAATCACTTGCAGTTTATTTTTATTGTCTCATGAATTAGAAAAAAAATGACTGTTCTTAAAAAAAGTGCAGTACAAAAAAAGATTTGTTGTACATATTGGTGATTTTTACAAAGGCTTGTGATGCCAAATTTCGATAAGCATTTCATCCCAAGTCTAAAAATATGTTTGGCATGTCAAAGTTTATAAATGGGTGTTTATGGTTTTAAATTAGTCCTGGTGAAACTCTTGAGGTTTCTCTTGTAATGTTCCTGTGCTCGTCGTAATCTTGTGCTCTGCCCCTGCAGGTGGGGATGTCTCCCTCCAGGATGCCCCAGGCACAGGGCATTATGCCTGGACACAGCAACATGGTGGGCCAGACGCCCAGTCAGGGACAGTTCCTGCCTCAGACCCATTTCACACCCGGATCTGGTGCCGTTTCTGTGTCCAGTGCCATGAATGTTACCGTGGGTCCGGGCATGGGGCAGCCTCCGGCGCAGGCTCCCGTCACTCAGGTGAGACGCAGGATGTGGAGTTGTAGTAAACTGATCTCATGACTAATTTGACATTTTAACCTTTTCTAAAAGCGTCATAAAGTCACGTTAATTTCAGATTGTTCTCAAAAAAACTAAAATAAAAGTATCTAATTTCTGTTTTCAAATGATCATACCATCACAGTGCGCTCTCTAAACTCTGTGTTGTTCGCGGTGTTGTCCGTTTGACATGTTGTTGTGCGTTTGTCCGCTTATCTTGTGTTTTTGTCCGTCTCACTCTGTGTGTCCTTTTTCTCCAGCAGCAGCAGCAGCAACCGAACGCTAACCTCCCCATGAACGCACTGGGGCCCCCACTGGGCCCTCAGCTAGCCTCCTCCCAAACCCCCTTGCACTCCACGCCTCCGCCCGCCGCTTCCTCGGCCTCCGCGGCTGGGGCGGCCACTAACCTGCCGCACCCCCAGTCCTCCAGCCGCAGCTCCACTCCCACCCTCCCCGGCCCCATCCCGACCCCAGCACAGGGGGCCGTCCCGCCTTGTCCCTCTCAGCCCCAACCCCAGGCGGAGCTCCCTGCGGCGGGACAGACTCAGACTCAGGCCCCGCCTCAGCCCCCTACCACGCCGGTGAGACCAAGTCCCTCCGCATGTGCCCTCAAATTTTTGACCCTCGCCTTCCATCCCTCTGAATGCCATCTACCCACCCACCCTTCCCATTCACGTCCACCTTTCTGATAACTGCATCCTCACCATCACAAAGGGAATTTCACACATTTTGTCTTAAACAGCAGTGGTTGAACACAGGAGCCTTGTTTGTGTCATTAGCTGCAACCCTGCATGCAGGAAAAGCGGGTGGGCCAGGGGTTTGACCATTGAGATAGATTGCTGGATTGGACATTACGTCATTGCTATGCATTGAGTTGGGAATATCGGTGGTTGGGAAAATGACATAATCATGCAAATAATCCTTTAGCTATTAACTGTCTGAACCACAACAACTAAAAAGCAATGTTGAAGCACGGTGTCCGCACAGCCTTACAAAATCTTAAATTTATGGATCTAAAAGTAAGTCCTTAAAATGTCTTAAATTTATAAGTGAGCAGTTCCTAAATTCTTGTTAGCTAGCTAGTTAGGGTAAACCTAACCAGCTTATTTACGTCCGTCATGGGTAAGTGCAATTTTATCGCCAGCTGGCTGATCGGTGTTCATCTTAGCCATTGGCTTGCGTCTCTTGCAAACCTGTGCAATTTGTGATTTTCCTTTGTACATTTCTGTCTCTAACGGTTTTAAATTCCACTCATAGTTGTCTTAAAAGTTTTCAAAAAGTCTTAAATCTGTGTTGGAGAAGCTTGGACAAACCCTGTCCAAGGGTATCTCATTTATCAGGTCAGTAAAAAATATATATATTAAAAGAAATATCAAGGAAATAGGTCAATTATGCTAGCTTGACTTTGACAACCTTAACATGTACCAGTGCTGTAGAGTTCGGTTTGTTTCGGCCATTTATTAAAAGTCCCAAAATAAACATAAATAAACTGGAAAACTAAAACTGTGACGGACTGAATGTTCTGTTTGAGCTTCTTACATACTTTCTTTAGTGTGGGAAATGTTTGAGTGGTTTTTGGTGTTGTATCCTGACACAGTTGAACGTAATCTCTGCTCTGTCGGGTAGTGGGGCTGTTGTCAGTCCGTATCCATGGGAACGAGTCCATGTTTGGGGTAAAGTTGACATAGGGAGCAAAGGGGAAATAAAAAGAATACAAGTGGTTTTGAGTTGTTGTTCACTAGATTCCTTCTCATTCCGCATTGAAACGGCAAGGTGTTGTGACCATGGCTCAATGCATAGTGATGCTGCCTGCAGGTGTGGGTCACTTGCTACAGCGGCTAATAGGCACAGTCCTATCCAGTAACATATATCGATGGGCTTGACACTGGTTTGAAAAGCTTCATATTTCCCCTTCCTTCATCATCTCTTTCGTCTTTTCTCGTCTCAGCTCTCTCAGCCGGGGGCCAGTTTGGATAACAGAGTGCCCACGCCTGCCTCCGCCGCCAGCGCTGACCTGCACTCGCAGCACGTCGGAGCCGACCTGCCCGCCCAGGATCTCAAAGCAGAAACGCAAACAGACCAACAGGAGTTTGAAGCTTCTGGTGGGAAAATTGAACCCAAGACAGAGGTGAGTTTGAGTACCGTGTCCAATACTGTCAGTGTTAGGGCTGTAACTCACAACTTTATATAGATATATATATATCTATATATATATCTATATATATATCTATATAAATTTAGACTTTTGCAAAATTTAAATAATACATTTTCCTCTGGGATTTGCTCGTTTTTATGCTTGAACCCAACCCAGAAATTATTGAGATGAATGATAATATCTTGAGAAATCAAGATATTATCATTTTGAGGTCATTTTCAAGTAATATGATAGTAATGGCATAATAAAGCAAGTACATCCTATCAAAGATCAATCAACTTTAATTTCTAACAGCAATCTAACTCTGGAACTGGAAGACATTTTAAATATCCAAAATAAATAAACAAAACAGCCGAAACATCAAAGTTAATAATTAAATCCTTCTTCTTTCATAAAAAGGTTGAGTTGAGCCCAATCCATCAGACTAAAGCTTTTTTGTCATTCAGTCTTTGGTAGAAAAACAGAGACACAAGAAACAAGCAGTCATGCAACTGGAAACGATTGTGCTGTCATGCATGTAATTGATGTATAACTTATTGCAACAGGTTTAACGATTGTTCTCTCGACTACAGGCTGAGAACGACTCTGCCTCAGCTTCAGTGAAAAAGGAGGAACCTGAGGAAAAGCCAGAGCCAATGGAGGTGGAAGAGAAAAAGCCGGAAATGAAGACGGAACCTAAAGAGGAGGAGGAGAACGGAACTAACGGCACGACCTCCTCGTCTCCTTCCCAGTCACGGCGGAAAAGTGAGTCTCGTGCTTCCGAGACTGATGTATCTAGGAAAATGTTCAAGGCCTTTCACTCTCAACTGGGCCTTTAATTATTTTGTTCTCCATCTTTGTACTTAGGTTCCACCTGCCTATTATGACTACGTCCATTTCAAATAAGCCCTCACTTTAAAACTATTTGAGGATCCAGAGATCCTAGATTGTGGAAAAGTCTTAAAGTATGGAATTTGATTCAAGTATTTTCCAGGTCTTGATAAGAAAAAGAGGTGTAGAAGCAGATTCCCAAAACGTATTTCATGTCTTGTGTCAACCTCTGTTTTTTTTTTTCTTCTTGCAATTAAAATACATTCAAAGCAAATTCTGATAGTTTTCTTTTTTAAATTTATGTCAGGTGCAGCGTTATATCAAAAGCTGTAATGCTCCACCTGTGAAAATTAATCTGCTTGGCTGCTTGGTGTTATACTGTTGGACAGGACAGAAAATGTTTGTATCTCCAAACCCTAACTTACTGTATTGTTTATTTCAGTATTCAAGCCTGAGGAGTTGCGGCAGGCTCTGATGCCGACTCTGGAGTCTCTGTACAGGCAGGACCCGGAGTCGTTGCCGTTCAGACAGCCTGTAGACCCCATGCTCCTCGGGATCCCGGTACGAATCACAAAAACTACCTTTGTGTCCGGCGCTATTAGTGGACACACTTGGTGCCATTTTGACTCGTGTATTCTTTTCCTGCCTGTGTTACTCTAGGACTACTTCGATATAGTTAAGAACCCCATAGATCTGTCCACGATAAAGCGCAAGCTTGACACGGGACAGTACCAAGAGCCCTGGCAGTATGTGGACGACGTGTGGCTGATGTTCAACAACGCCTGGCTTTACAACCGCAAGACGTCCCGCGTCTACAAGTACTGCTCTAAGCTGGCGGAGGTATTCGAGTCCGAGATCGACCCCGTCATGCAGGGACTGGGATACTGTTGTGGGAGGAAGGTAAGATGGACATTCATCCTTTGGTTGGCTTGATTTCTCCTATTTTTTTTGTTTTGTTTTGTTTTTTGTTTTTATCTCATCCACACTTAATAAAGTCATTTTTACATTAAAATCTTCTTTCTCGTACTGTAAAAAGAACTACCTGGCATTCCAGCAATAATAATCTTTAAACATATTTATCACTCAGTGCAGACTTAAGATATAGAACTTATTTTATTAATAAAATATCAATCCTTATGATTGATATTTTTTAGCACTTTGAGATTTTCATGTAAAGAGCATTATACATTTTTATTATACAGGTTTGTGGAAGTGCTCCACAAACTAATGCTAGCTTCTTTTTGCTCTGTTTTGATACGACTTGTTGATAAATTTGTTCTTTTATAAATTTCAGTGTGGGGAAAAACGAAACACTGTTTTAAAACAGTTCTTACATCAAAACTGTTGTAAAAATGGATGTGTGGCGTTAAAGCCATCAAAGTGTTTTTAAATGGTGAAAAGAAAAACAACAAAACGACAGAATTTGGAAAAATACAGATTTGTGGTTGGTTTACAAATGCCTTGTTCCAGTATGAAATGTACATACATATTGAGGATCGCATTTGTACTGCTCTGTTTTCTCTGTGCTTTGTTTGAGAATTAGTAAAGCAGCATGAATAGGGTTTGATATGAACAGTTTTTCTTTGCAATTCTTTGCGGCACTTCTCCAACATATAAAGAATTGCATGCAAAAAGTCAGAAAGTTGAATAGTCAGACCAGTATTTCTGCTTCCAATTGATAACGCTTGCTGATAAATTTATGAGCCACTCTTTATTTCCGCAGTATGAGTTCTCCCCTCAAACTCTCTGTTGCTATGGCAAGCAGCTCTGCACCATACCTACCGGAGGCACCTACTACAGCTACCAAAACAGGTACGTCTGCACCGTGTTTCTTTTTTCCCCAGAATGTTTTAGTGTGTTTCAAATCCAAGCACCTTGAAAAATTCTAACTTGTATATGCCTCATATTAAATCGAGGCATTTGAACAGTCTTTGCAGCCAGGTTCTGTTCGACTGAGATGTCCGTCTAGCTGTTTCTTTTGCAACAATCAAAAAAATAATCTTAGTTTAAAGCTACAAACATCTTCACCCATCATTACCTGCTGCCTAGCAGCTGAGATGTGGCACATTGTCGCTCACATTTTGGATTTCTTCCTCCCCCTGCTGCATGATTAGCGCAACTACAACTTCTTTTTTTTTTTCCCCTCCTTCTCACTTGCACAATTCACTTAGAGCGAGCAGCAGCATTAGAGAGACTGCATCAGACTCTGGCAGCACAGCTCATTTACACTCTCAATGGGAGCTGCAGGATTCCCCGCTGTCTTTCAGAAAACATAAAAACACGCTGTAGTTGGTGCGCAGCTCACTTGGGGAATCACAAACAAGTAGCAGAACATCAAATCATCGGGGTTCCAAAGATGCACGACCTTTTTTGGTTGGAGTTTCATTGAGAGCATGGATGTGTTTTATTCCCCTTCAGGTATCATTTCTGTGAAAAATGCTTCAATGAGATCCAGGGAGACAGTGTGACATTAGGAGATGATCCCGCACAGCCGCAGACGTGAGTGAACGCTAAATTAATTCAGGCACCGAAGCAGCCATGTTTGTGTTTTTTGTTGTATTTTCATTAAATTAGATTTAGAACTTTTAATACAAAGAGTTATTTCACATGTAAAGTTTCTTTAAATGTAAGAAATAATTTATATTTACTAGAGACATTGTGCTATGATGGTAATAGTTTTTTTTGCCCTCAACTCTTCAGAATGATATCAAAAGACCAGTTTGAACGCAGGAAGAATGATGTCCTTGACCCTGAACCGTAAGTAAAACAAATACTTTCATTATTTTCCTAAAGTTGCTGTCTTTAAAATGAAATTCTGTTTTAGTAGGTTTCCCTGCACATCCTCTTCCTGAGAAATTCATTTAAATCACAGTTTCCCTTCACACACATCAACCTTAGGTTGTTTTTTTTCTGTTATTTAGATCTTGCTGATCATTTCCAACATTTTGTTTTATATTAAGTGTCTTTAATTTATCAACGTGCTCCCCGAGTGTGTCCTCTATTGTATGTCGTCTTTTATTTTTTTTAGCAAAACTCTGGCAGCATTTATTTGTTCTTAGTTTTATAGTTCTAGCTGAGGAATTCAGGTGATTTTTTTTTTTTTTACATTGTAAAATACAAGCAATTTGCTATTCATAAAACTTGGTGTGGGCTGTTGATGTTGGTGAACTTTTCAAAGCATTTGAATCCCACAGATTTTATTTGTGACTTTACTAGCATCGATGTGAAATCATAGATATTAAGTTGTCTTAATATATTTTTTCAAAAGTAGTCTTAAACTGACCATTGGCTCCTGAAGGCTTTTGATTCTCGATCTTTTCTATGGACTCTGAAGTCATTAGTAACCTTTTATGAAATGAAGCTTAAATTTATCCAGGGCCACCTCAAAAACCTTTATCTAAAACATGAAATCCTCAGATTAAAGATGTTTAATTTCTGTTTTTTTTTGTTTTTTTTTTCCCATCCAGATTTGTTGAATGTAAAGACTGTGGACGCAAAATGCACCAGATCTGTGTTTTACACTACGAGGTTATTTGGCCATCAGGGTGAGAAGTTTTTTCTTGCATATTTTTGCTGTATTTTTCTGTATTTAAATCTCTTATTTGTGTTCAGATAAAAAAAGTGACATTTTTCTCTTAATGTGTTCAGATTCATCTGTGACAACTGTTTGAAGAAAAGTGCAAAATCGCGGAAAGAAAACAAGTTCACTGCTAAAAGTAAGCACACCCTATTCTTAGCCGTTATGGTTTTTTTTCCTGCACTTTAATTAAGATTATTGCACTAATCCTAAAGACCACATCTTCATGTAACTGTGCTACTTTTAACGGCAACTGAATGTTTGAAGTCTTGATGAAATTCCTTCCTTTGCAATCCGAATAAGTGCCAGAGTTGGTTTTAAAATGTTGCTTGAATGTGCTGCTTCGCTACAGGGTTACAGTCCACCCGACTGGGAATGTACATAGAGGACCGTGTGAATAAATACTTGAAGAGGCAGAACCATCCGGAGGCCGGGGAAGTGTTCGTGCGAGTGGTAGCAAGCTCCGACAAAACGGTGGAAGTTAAGCCCGGCATGAAAGCGAGGTGAGCTCAGAACGGGTCGGCTGACCTCGACCCCGCTGGTTTAAGAAACGGGTTGTGTTTGTCTCTGACTCGACAGACTAACTGTACAACCTACATGTTGCACAAAATGGGTTCGACTCTCTGCTACTGCAAGGCTGCTTCGCTCATTCCCCCCTGAAAGGAACACAATCCCTGATTGAACAGCTTGTTATCATCAGGTTTACTAATTAATCATGTTTGCTCCTTATTGATTAAAAGTCACATGACCTTTCAGTTCTACTTTGTGCTGCTGAGTGACATTGTAACCTCTTCAGGAGCTCCTTCCGTATTTCTGTTTAACAGAGCTCCTATATATTCTTGAAAGGTATGAATAATAGGCTTTCTATGTCATAATAAAGAATAAAATTAAGAGTCCAGATTTCTTCCTTTCCATCACCTAAAACATTCAAATGAGATTTTCTTAAAAACAGACTTTTAAATATTTGATTTATTTTTAAATGCCATCCTTTGTCTTTGATTTTCTCCCATTAAATTTATTTTTTTTTTTTTTAAGCGCGCAATCAAACAAATGCATTCAGAATTTAAAAGGGTTTATTTTTACCACTTTTTTTCGCCACTGTGCTTTTTGATAGTTTTTTTTTTTTTTTATGAGATATGTGGTTCAAAAGTAGTAAACATCGCTTCTTAATTTTATAAACAATTATGCAAAAGCTTCAAAAAACATCTTTGTATACCAGAGGACACCCATTACATTTGACTGTTACAGTGTATGAAATTATACTTTCTAAGGGCAAAAATATACACCAGCTCCATCATATTTGTGTACATTTTTAATATTTCTTTATGTTCCTTTCATGTCAGGTTTGTGGACACGGGTGAGATGCCCGACACCTTTCCCTACAGAACCAAAGCACTTTTTGCATTTGAAGAGATCGATGGTGTGGATGTTTGCTTCTTCGGCATGCACGTGCAGGAGTACGGCTCCGAATGCCCATTTCCTAACACTAGGTTGGTTTGTTTATGCATATTTAGATGAATCCAAATTAATTAACAATTAATGTGTTTCAGTTCAAAAAGTAAATATACATGGATTCTTTACACCCAGGGTTCTACATTTCAGTAGTTTCTTTCAGTATTTTTAGTAATGCATTTATTAGAAAATTTAGGCCAGTATTGATATGAGATATTAGTATTGCTTTTGTGACTAAAACGGATATTTACCAATATTACATGAATATTTCACTACCCTTTAGACGCTTTAAAAAAAAAAAAAAAAAACACCACACGGCGGACTGGACATAGAAAAATTGATTTCTGTGGAATTTGTGAACTGCAGCTGATGCATAACACCCAGACGTAACCAGGACATAAAAAAAAATACAACTGTTGTCAGAATCTCCTTTGAAGAGAAAAAGGACTGGTCTGTTGCTTAGTGATCCACGAATCCTGTTTTCAGAAGAAAACTTTTTTTTTTTGACATCAAGGTCCCAGAGACCAGAAGAAGAGTGGAGAGGCGCCAACCTCCACTGGTGTTGGTCCACTTTGTATTCATCAAGTCTAAAATTAATGCAGCATTTTAACAGGATGTTGTAATGCACTTTATGCTTTATGGAGAGGCTGTTTTCATTCTCCGGCCGGGCTTGGTACCTGTCCAAACTGCTAAATATACAAAATATTTCTAAACTAAAGTTTGGGTTTTTATTCTCTCCCAGCCATAATCATCAGCATAAATTCTTGAAATGCATCACTCTGTTGGAAATCAACCCAAATTATTATACATTTTCAATTTAATTACTGTAGTGAATTTTAAATGATCTGGTGCTTAAATGATCTTCACCTCTAATTGACTTAATCTGTTAAATTGACATTGTTCTTTCCAACTTTGCAGACGGGTCTACATATCATACCTCGACAGTATTCACTTCTTCCGACCCAGAGTTCTACGAACAGCAGTGTACCATGAAATTCTCATTGGCTATCTTGAGTATGTCAAAAAACTTGGGTAAGTCCTACATTTTGTATTTGATAAAATTGATCAAATAAATAAGAAATGTTTCCTACCGGAGCTGCTTAGTGATGTAAGCTTCGGTCTGTGCGGTTCTGAAGTTACACGCAGGGCCACATCTGGGCGTGTCCGCCCAGCGAGGGAGACGACTACATCTTCCACTGCCATCCTCCAGAGCAGAAGATCCCCAAACCGAAGAGACTGCAGGAGTGGTACAGGAAAATGCTGGACAAAGCTTTTGCTGAGAGGATCTTGCATGACTACAAGGTAGGTAAAGGTTCTTGGAGAGGACGACATTAATGGCAACACTTTGTGTCAAAATCATCATTCTTAATTATTGATCAAAATTTCCTACGTCTTTTCCGCAGGACATCTTCAAACAGGCGACTGAGGACCGGCTGACCAGCGCCAATGAGCTGCCGTACTTCGAAGGCGACTTCTGGCCCAACGTGTTGGAGGAGAGCATCAAGGAGCTGGAGCAGGAGGAAGAGGAGAGGAAGAAGGAGGAAACCACTGCGGCCACGGAAACTCCAGAGGTACCGTCGTTTAGTGAGAAACTTACAAATATTTGAACCTAAATCACTTAAATTTCTCATTTGAATTGATGAAATTAGGGCTACAACCAACGACTATTTTAGTTATTGATTGATCTATAGATTATTCTGACAATTAATCGTCTAAAAAAAAATTGGTATGTTCTGCAAATACTTCATATAAGCCTAGATTAGAAATATATCAATAAAATGGGAGTAAACAAAGTCCTTCTTTTAAAAAAGGGGAAAAAATTGCCTAAAATGCCTGAAAATGTGATGGTTTATGCATCAAACCAGGAACATCAGTAATCAACCGAGTAATGGTGGCATGGAAAGGTTTTGTGATCAAAGTCTGTCCTCTTACATCTAAATGTTGTCCCTCAGGGTACCCCGAGTGACAGCAAAAACGCCAAGAAGAAGAACAACAAGAAGACGAATAAAAACAAGAGCAGCGTGAGCCGAGCCAACAAGAAGAAGCCCGGGATGCCGAACGTAGCGAATGATCTGTCCCAGAAGCTGTACGCCACCATGGAGAAGCACAAAGAGGTCAGCTTGTTCTTAAAATGTTTTCTTACACAGGATTAAGTTAGACAGACGAGCACCAACGCCACAGAATCATAAAGGAAAACCAGATTGATGCTTAAATGCTCTCTATCCAATCTGACTGGACTTGAGCCATTTTGCAGAAAAAAAAGTGTCTTCTGAAACAATCCATGGAACTGGATGGAGGTATTTCAGCTTGATTTTCTTGTAAATTTCCTTTTTGGGGAGCGGGAGGGTTTAGTAAAAGGTAAACTGGCTGGCTGCTCAGAGAGTTGTCTCCAAGCATAAAACAGAAAGTTCAGTGAAAAGAAAATTTGTGATATTGTGTCGTAACTTACCTTTTAATTTAAATGTTTTTTTTATTAATCTGTAGTATTTGTAGCATTTTTATTTTATTTGCCTTTTTAAATTAAATTACTGAAAAACTTCCTAATATAACTCAAATTTATTACAAAACTAAGAAAAGACTCCAGCTGACGGCACTGTGCCTTTAAATGGCAAGTCTACACTGTTTTGGATTGATTTCCTTCTTTTTCTTTATGGATTTTTTCTTTTTATTTTTAGGTGTTCTTTGTGATCCATCTTCACTCTGGCCCCCTGGCCAACACCTTGCCGCCCATCGTCGACCCGGACCCCCTGATCTCCTGCGACCTGATGGACGGCCGGGACGCCTTCCTGACCTTGGCGAGGGACAAACACTGGGAGTTCAGCTCCCTGAGGAGGTGCAAGTGGAGCACCATGTGCATGCTGGTGGAGCTGCACAACCAGGGACAAGATCGCTTCGTCTACACTTGCAACGAGTGCAAGCACCACGTGGAGACACGCTGGCACTGCACTGTGTGTGAGGTGGGTTACTCTTTTGTTTGTTTCTTTACGTCTTGTTTCAAAAAGAGTTCACTGAAAGCAGAATTTTGTCTGAGGTTAATGTCCCCCCAACCCCCCGTTTAACATGCTTCTGTTAGTTTATAAATCACAGAATGGCTTAGAACCAAAACATTTTAATGTTCTGACAACACAGGAACCAAACATGCATTCAACTTCTATGCACCACAAATCTGGAATAAACTTCCAGAAAACTACAAAACTGCTGAAACACTGAGTTCGTTCAGATTAAGGCTAAAAACTCACTTGTTTAGAGTTCCTATAGATTAAAAACAAATTGGAACATTGATAAATATATTTCATGATTACTCTTGATTATTTAGATTATTTGACAAAATGTAATGTTTGCTTGCTTCATAATTGGTTATTTTTATTTTTTGTTATGCAACGTACTTAAATAATCTGAACACTTCACCATTATTTTGGAAGCCTCTAACAAATCCAATTTTCTGGCTTTATAATGGGAGTTTAAGTTATAGAAATTGTGATTACTGTACTGTCTGAACTACAAGTTGATCTGGAGAATAAGTCGCACTAGTCAGAAATGTGCCACAAAGAGGAAGCAATATGACTCAGTGTGGCTAGCCGCACGAGCCAAACTGCTACTTATAGTGCAAAAATATAACATACTATTACTACTTGACAAAATATGTTTGCTTGTTTCATGATTGGTTACTGTATTACATTTTTATGATGTAAAGCACTTTGAGCTGCCTTGTTGCTGAAATGTGCTGTGTAAATAAACTTGACTTGCCTCACTTGCTCTTTTCTCTGCTTCAGGACTTTGATCTGTGCATTAGTTGCTACAACACGAAGGGCCACGAGCACCAGATGGTGAAGTGGGGTCTCGGCCTGGACGACGACAACAACAGCCAAAGCGGCGAAGCCTCCAAAAGCCCGCAGGAGAGCCGGCGTCTGAGCATCCAGCGCTGCATCCAGTCTCTGGTCCACGCATGTCAGTGTCGCAACGCCAACTGCTCTCTGCCGTCCTGCCAGAAGATGAAGAGGGTGGTGCAGCACACCAAGGGCTGCAAGCGCAAAACCAACGGGGGCTGCCCGGTGTGCAAGCAGCTCATCGCATTATGCTGCTACCACGCCAAGCATTGCCAGGAGAACAAATGTCCGGTCCCGTTCTGCCTGAACATCAAGCACAAGCTCCGACAGCAGCAGCTGCAGCACCGGCTGCAGCAGGCGCAGTTGATGAGGAGGAGAATGGCCACCATGCAGGGCCGGACCATGCCGCTGCCGTCCCCGCCCGCTGCCGCCGCGCCCAGCACTCCCACGTCCCACACCCAGCCCAGCACTCCTCAGACGCCGCAGCAGCCGCTGTCCAACCAGCCGCCGACGCCCAACTCAGCGGGCGTCATGTCCCCTGCCTTCCCCGGCGTGCCGCGAGCGGGCCCGCCACAGGCGAGCGTGTCGCAGGGCAAGCCAGGCCCCCACGCTTCGCCCCTGCACCAGCAGCAGTCTCCTCTCCCTCAGCCGCCTCAGCAGCGCCAGCAGCAGGCTCCTCTTGCCGCCATCAAGATGGCGCACCACATAGAGATGATGGCGCAGGCGCAGCAGAACCAGCAGAACTACCGGGTCAACATGAACGGCTTACCTATGAACCCCCAGCAGACGCAGCAGCAGCGCATGGCTCAAACCATGCAGATGGTGGCGGGGCCCCGCGGCCCCCAGGTCATGCAGCAGCCCACATTGGGGCAGTGGCCCACAGCCGCTGGCCCCATGCCAGCTCAGAACCAACAGCCAGGCGTGGTTCCGAACCAGAACACGCCGCAGCAGGCCATGAGCATCCAGCGAGCCATGATGGCGCCCGGGCAACAGGGTCAGCAGAGGATGCTGATGCCCCAGCAACCAGGTCCGCGGCCGCAAACCCCCCAGAGAACAGGCACAATACCCCCGAACGCCCTTCAGGACCTCCTGCGCACCTTGAAGTCCCCGAGCTCCCCGCAGCAGCAGCAGCAGGTCCTCAACATCCTGAAGTCCAACCCGCAGCTAATGGCAGCTTTCATCAAACAGCGGACAGCCAAGTACCATGCGAGCCAGCCGCAGCAGCAGCCGCAGGCCGGTCAACCGCAGCAGCAGCAGCAACCCGGCATGCCAGCGATGCAGGCCATGGCCATGCAAGGCGGGCCGGTGCAGAGGGCGGCGATGCCCCCTCAGCAGCCGCAGCAGGCTCCGGTGCAGGGTATGGCCCAGCTGAGTGCAGGGCAGCTGATGAACGCGGCTCACAGCGCCAACCCGCAGATCCAGGAGCTCTACCGCCGGCAGCTTTTGCGGCAGCAGCAGCAGCAGCAGCAACAACAGCAGCAGCAACAACAACAACAACAGCCGCAGCAGCAAGGGGTGATGCCGCAGGGTCACCTTGGTCAATTTCCCAATCAGCCGCAGGGAACTCCTGCGATGTACTCCCACATCCGCATGCAGCAGCAGCAACAGCAGCAGCAGCAGATAGCCATGCAGCAGGCGGGCGCTGCTGGGGCGGGCGGCGTAACTATGGGTCAGCTCCCACCAATGGCCCAGATGGCCCAGCCCGGAATGAGCATGGACTCCGCTCAGAACCTGCTGCATCAGCGCATGCAGCAACAGCAGGCGCAGCTCCCCCAGCAACAGCAGCAGCAGGCCGTCCTCAAGCAGCAGATGGGCTCCCCGGCCCACCCGAGCCCAATGAGCCCCCAGACCCACCTGCTGGCCGGCCAAGCTCAGGGCGCCTCCCACCTCTCTGCCCAGCCGGGACTGGCCAACGCCCTCGGCAACCAGGTCCGCTCCCCGGCGCCCGTCCAGTCGCCTGCGCAGCAGCAACAGCCGCCGCCACATTCCAGCCCCTCACCGCAAGTCCAAAACCAACCACAACCCTCGCCGCAGCACCCGGCCCTGCCGCACTCGGGGTCACCCCACCCGGTGCTGGGCGGCCCGCTTCAGTCGCTGGAGCAGGGACACCTGGGAACACCTGAGCAAAGCGCCATGCTGCCGCAGCTCAACACGCCCAACAGGGGGGCACTGAGCAGCGACTTGGGGTTGGTGGGGGACGCCACGGGGGACACGCTGGAGAGGTTCGTGGAGGGGTTGTAGCATTTTGTAACTGGGAGCAAAAAAGAACTCTTTTCTCTCCCAGTGCCCCTCTCCTCTACTCCCCAGTTTCCCCCTCGGACTCTTTACCCCACCAGAGGACTTCGTTCGTTCTTTCTAAGGTTGAGAACGTTTTCGTTTTGTACTGACATGTAAAAAGTTTCAGCTGTTTTTGGGGGGAGGGCGGGAGGTGACTAAAAAAAACGGGCAAGAAACAAACTGTTCTTGGGAATGTAATAGTTTCCTAAACCCCAAGCGTCGGGTTTGTTTTTTTTTGTTTTTTGTTTTTTCCTTAAAATGTTTGAGGGATTTGCAAGTTTTCTTCTTAAAATAAAATTAAATCACAAAGAATATATTTTTGGTTGAGACCAAATGTGTTCCGTACTCAGTTTATTTTCGTTTGGTATGATTTCATGCCTTCTTTTTTTTTTTTTTTTTTAAGAAAATGTAAAATTGCATTATACCATTCATATCTTTTATTTTGTACCTTTTTTTGTCTTTTTTGAAAAAATAGTAATGCGTTTTTGTGTTAAAACTGTACAAATATTTTTTTGTCTGGGAATCGGGACAGGTTTTTGTTTTTTCTCTTCGCGAGCTGTCATTCCTGGCAATTGTAATCTAGTATTGTACCATTACTGCGAGTCGATGCATTCAGGGACGGCAACGGCTCCTTTTTTTGACTTTTCATTGTTCGTGTTTATGAAGAGCACTCGGTCGTATTAAAGTAGGAGCTGGCCTGCGGCAGGCTGCGTATTCGCTGGCATGCATGCAGGCGCACATGAAGACACTGATGCACAGATCACAGTCACTAATAGGAACACTGCTCTGAATGAGTTTTCACAGAGGACTGCAGACTTCAATCTCAAATTGGAAAAAGAAAAAAAAAAAATTCTGCTGGTGTAGAAAGTTGTTGGGTTTGACTAAAAAAAGAAGAAAATTGTCATACCTTTTTTGTTTTTCTTTTTTTTCACTTGTCATACAAATGTAAAGTGTAAAGAGAGCGTGAGAAAGAGACCAGCCCCCTAAGCTGAGGTGGAATGATAACAGGTTGTTCGTAGAAAACAATCTTAAATGATTCCCAAAAGCCCCAAGTTTTACACTAAAGTTGTGAGCTATCAACGGGTGAAAGGGCAACATTTGAGATTCACCGTAAGGAAAGCTTAATTGTCATCAACCTTCGTTCCTCTCACAAACACTTGAATTTGGGGGGGGGGGAATTTCCTTTTTCTCCTATTGTAAATCAAGCTATTAAGCAAAAATACTATAAATATAAGGAAGAGAGAATGAAATCACTGTATAAACTGGTAAAAGATTCATTTCTTACTTATATACCATATTGTTAAATAAACTGTGTGCAACAGAAGAACCCCAGTACTCTGTTGACTGAATGAGGCAATACTTTTACTGTTGGTGTGTGTCATTCATTTCAGTACAACTCTTCTGTCCTTTAGCATCAACTTTGGCCACATACCCCATATTGAATCTTCTAGTACCTAAAGCATTGCCTATTTGCCCCTTTTCTAAGCTTAAACCTCTTTATACCTGTATACTTAAAAATATACATTTATATTTCTTTCCTTCAGAGTTTAGCCTTGTGTGTAAACGCTCAACTCCTCCATATTTAACTTACAGATTCATTTAGAAACATTCAACGTCAAAAAGTGGAACTCGTATTTACTATATGCTGTGTCGTATTCCAACTGTTTTTTATTCAGTTTATATGGATTTTTTTTTTTTTAAATCAACATTTAAACTATTACGAAGATGTTAACTTGCACACTCAACTTTTTCCTTCCACTAAACTTTCTATCAATACAAAGTTTTACAAGTATCTCAGATTGGCTTAAGGCTGAGGGCCCACATCTGCAGGAGGACAAGTCCGGAGGTCTGTGATTCTTCCCTCACAGCCGCAGGGTCCAGTGCAGCAGCCATGTTGTAACTCTGTGCCACTACCCTCATTTCTTTCACTTTTATTTCCATCTTCTTGCTAATAGCAACAGGAGAAAACTGATCTTACACCAAAGTTAGCCCACTTTGTCAGGCTTGAATTGAATTATGCCAATTTGTGATTAAAATAAAAAAAGTGTTGCCATACTTGTTCTATTTTACAGCAGCAATCAAATCGAAACTAAATACAACAACAAAAAATTTGTGTTGAAGCAGAGACATCCAGTTGCAGGACACTGGCCCTTTAAGAATGGAGTTTGGGACCACTGGCATAAAGTACACATTACTGTTTAGAGGAATTGCCTTTCGGGGTTAATAAACAACCGATTATCAATTCGTCCAGCCATGGGACTGCCGCAGCAATAATGATGAAGAGCCGGTTCTTATGTGTCTTACCCAAATGATCTGGATCTCGAAAAACAGCCGCAATTCCCATCACTATGAGAGTCATAAACATACTATTAAGTACTGGCCAACAGCCGAAGGCTTTATGGCACTAAACGATAAACTGAGTTCATTAGTAACGCAGTTATTTTATTGTTAATAGCTTGCGGCTTGCACATGCTCTTTCTGTAAAATTGTTCATTTGTGAGCAATTTTCTGTTCTTTGAAAATCAGCTTAACAGTCTGGTTGACGTTCGTGCACGTGCTCCTTACAGGTGTTTTGCACTTTCCATTATTTTAGACATACTTGAATATTTCAGGTTAAACGAATTATATCAGAAAATACTCACCAGAGGATATTCAAGAACCAATTTTCAAATGACAAAAGGCACAAACTAAACTTAACTCCATATTTTCAGCCAGTAGGGGGCGCTGTCTCGACACTCATTGGATACTACGGCGACTTTTTTGTAGTCACGTGCATAAAATAAAACCTTCTAATGCCCACGAGGCCCATATCAAAACCCCCGAACCCATATCTGAACCCCCTTCATTTCTAACACAATATGCAATTTTACACAGCAGTGCTCAGAAGGTTTCGCTCACGGTTGAGGTCTATATATATATATATATATATATATATATATATATATATATTTATTATTATTTTTTTTATTTTTATTTTTTTTACTTCCTTTTCCAGTGGAGCCATTATTGTATTCATAGTGAATTAGATCTTTTTCATATGAACGCAAAATAAAGCTGGAAACATTAATTCAGTACTATTTGAGGTTCTTGTTCAAGTCTGAAAATCTGCCGTCGGAAACTCGGTATTTACTATATTAAAATATATTTAACATTACGTTATGTTATTTTACGGCAAGTGACGTCAGCAAAGAGCTCACCTGAATAGTCCCTGTTTATTGGTTGATTAGCACGTGACCGGAAGCCAGGAATGGAGCGGTTTTGGTAAAACGTTTTGAAACATAAACAATTTCTTCGGGTCTTTCTGACGCAATGTTGCGTAAAAATAAACATTCCTGACATCAGCGAGAGCGTGTTGAGGCAATGAGGGACCTATCGACAAATCTCAGTAAGATTTCGATTAGCACAAATAGCTAGCACACCAACTGCTGTCTGTCGTGTTGTGTTCAAGGACCTTGTTTCCCCTCCGTTCCCAGGTGAGGAAATGGGTTTTTATTCCGTTTTCCCTGCCTAACCCTGGCTGTTGGGGATGACAGCTGCTTCGCCAGCCGTAATGCAACACTAATGTCATCGCCATGGATGATTCCGAGCTGGATTTTGTGGACCTCTGTTCCAAATTGCTGAAGCGCGTCCGCAAGAAAGAACCGGGCAGACCGAGCAGGAAGGCAGAACAGCAGAGCTCCAGCCAAGCAACCCGGGGGGGCAAGAGAACGGTTGATGAGCAGGATGAGGAGAATCTGTCCGGGTTTCCAGCCACTGGGTCGGAAGTGGTCTGTGGAGGAACTGGGTGTGATTCAGGGGCTGCTGTTCAGTCCTCTGCTTTTCCTCCAGCTGACGCAGACCTGAGGGCAAAAGACAAAGTACTCCTCAGGATGCAAGAGTTTAAGAGAGCCAGGCCACAGAAGATGTTGCACAGTAACAGAATCGACCCAGCAAAGACCGACTGCTGTACTCTGACTGCACAGCATCAAAAAGCAGGTAATGCAAATATTATTCCAACCCAAACATCCCCATGCAAGTTATGGAAATGGTGTTGGTTATTAAATGCTCTTCTCCGTGTGTGGTGTGCAGTTTTATTCAGATTTAGGTCTAGACTTTGACTGGGCCATTCTAACACGTGCATTGATCTAAGAATCTGTGTCCTTCTAGAAAATGGGTCTGCAACCTTTACTATTCAATGACATCCAAAGCCATTTTTGCCCTCAGTCCACCTAAAATAGAACTGCCTTTTAAACACAAATACTGCACACATAAAAAAAAAATCTACTACAGGAATCCTGTTATAAAAGAACAACTGTTAATATTTTTATTTTAAAATAAGAAAAGGTTGAAACTTTCTTCTTATTTGCAAATTGACATTTGCAAATAGTTTCTAGCCTAACAGTAAAAAATAGATTTAAGTAAAAATGACTAACACTTGTAGTGCAATTCTGTTGTTGAAATTCAATGTAATTATTCACTGGGGAAAAACCCCCCATTATTTCTAAAACATCTGTTTCTTTATCATTTTTAAGTATTTCATAGTGATTGTGGACAGTCTAAAGAGCCACTTCTCTAACAGACTTTTTAGGAGTGTCATGGTAAAGGGGATGGATAAAAATGCAATGCGCAGTTTTACTATGACCCACGTCTGTCCTCAGATAAGGCAGCGGCGCCCCGCTCTGAGCTCCCAGAGAGCGACGAGGTGCTGGCCCTGCGGCTGCAGCGGGAGCTGGACAGGGAGGCGGCAGAGGCCCAGATGGTGGACCTGGAGGACGGAGGCCTTTTCTTCTGTCAGATCTGCCACCGGGACTTGTCACACGTGACCCCCGACGGGCGCACACAACACCTCAACAGGTCGGGACATGTTCTTCCTTTGTGTGTTGGAGGCGGGTAGAGAAAAATATCTCACAGCATCAAAATGTGAAAAAAATCTGACCTTTTTGCATGACTGGATGATGATCCGTTTATTCTTTTGATTAACTGATTACTTTTTCTTTTTAGAGGATTTTAACTTACCACATGAGGAGTTCAGAGTAGAATATTTTTTACAGACAAAGAGTTTTTGTTTATTTTTTATCTGAAGTGCAAAACGTATATATTTGGCTTAATAACTGCTCTGAGCCTGTTGTTCTTTCAGCAAATGGCCTTTTTTGAGTCCGTACACTCCAGTTAACAGTTAATCGAATACTAACAATTATTTCAACGATCGATTCGTCACAGTTAATCATTTCAGCCCTGATCTTGTCCAATTTCCTTTCGTCATAGGATGATGGTTTAGGTCAGATGGTCTAAACTTGACCATGATGAGAATTTCCAACAGGGCAGTTATCAAAAAAAAACAACAAAAAAACAACACACACACACACACACACCAGAACTGCTTTCATTGGACAATCTGAGCTAACTGAGCTTCTGAAAAGACTCAATCCTCAGCCCTGCTGCAAATTTACAGTCTGCATTTAAAAAAAAACTTGTCTTCTTTTCTTGCAGGTGTTTGGATCAGAACGAACAGAGCGCGTCGTCTCTCCCACCGCCCTCCACTTTCCCGGACTGTCCTATCTGCGGCAAGAAGTTCAAGAGCCAGAAGAGCCGCTCGGCCCACCTGAAGCGCTGCTCCTCAGACATGGGCGTCTCCCCGGCCGTTCTGCTGCAGGCTCTGCAGAGACAGACCGAGGAGAGCCGCAGTTCTGCCGTCGCCGCCAACGCACAGTGAGCGCCACGTCATGAAGGACGCGTCCTTAACGCAGCAGCCCCTTAGTGCACAAAGCTGAAGATACTGTCCCTGTTTCCTCTTCCCAGCCTAGAGACGGGCGGCATCAAAAGGAAAGGGCCGCCTCAGCCGGAGCTTCCAGCAAGGAAGAAGCCCAGGAAGAAGGCTGACCGGCTGGACGAGGACACCATGGTGGCTCTGGCTCTGTCCTCCTCCCTGCTGGAGCAGCAGAAGGAGCAGCAGGTTCAGAGCTCCATGACTCCACTGCTGATGTGGAAGTCGGATGCTGGTACGGTACCACCACTAAGATTTTCTGGGACCTTTCGGTACGAATAGGCTGTAAAGTTCTTGGGCTTGGAGACTTTTTAATATTTATGTCCTCCCTTTGACTTTCCCTTTGTTTTTATCTGAAATTGATCACTCATCTGCAGTTGTGTTGGTGTTTGGTAAAACATTTTCCGACTAAAATAAACTTAAATGAGACTCCACCATATTTAAGGTGAATTTAGTTGATTCTATATAATTTTTAAAATGAGCTCAGTTGTCTATAAGAAAGTAAGAAAGTTATTTTCAAATGTAAGGTATGATTATGGCATCTTTTAATTTTTTTTTAAGAAATCTGCAAAAATGTAAAAAAAAAAAAAAAAAAAAAAAAAGGGAAACAAAAAAAAAAAAAACTGTAAAAACAGACCCGCAGTGAAAATTACCCTATGTGCTACACTTAAACACTAATTAGTTTTAAAG